>WWET01005283.1:65427-78928 GCA_011038615.1 Limnodynastes dumerilii
AGGAATGCCTTGCATCTCACCACTTGTTTGTAATCTATTGTTAGCTTTTTCTTCCTCCCCTTGTCCTGCCCATTCCTCCATTCTTCAGATCATACCTCTCCACAAGTCGCAGTAGGCCCATCCCCCTTCCCTGAAAGAAGCCAGGCAGGTATTTTCTCATCCTTCCTTTTTCTCTCTTTCTTTCTTTCTTCTTCTGTAACCAGCTGTTTGTCTTCAACATTAAGCGTTTAACAGTCAAACATTTGATGCATGAGGCTGGATTTACTAAGGAGTGACTTATCTTGACTGTAAAAATCGAAAGACATCGCTGTAGTTTGTATTTACTTTGAGGCGAGTTTCCCCAGCGATTTCCAAGCTACAGCAATGTCCGTTGATTAAACTATGGCAAGTTTATATTTAACTGACCGTAGTTATGTCAAACTCCACTGTAGTTCATGTCCCATTTTAATTATACTAATATGGCCACCAGTATAAAGTTAAAACTAAATAGTGTGGCCTGCTAGTAACCCTAGGCATGCCACGGCATAAAGTACTAGAAGGCACAGCATGCCCATATATTGCATGGCATACTGTGCCTTTTAGTACCATAAGTGGCAGCATGCCAAGGATTAATGGCATACCGCTTACCACATTCTGTCCCCCCCAAACATATTTACATATATAAAGTCCCTGGTACATATGTGGAAATACATCATGCCCCAATTCCTATTGAAATAATCCGTAATAATATATGGGGGAAAAATTCTCTTAAATCCTTCAAAGTTCGTTATAATTACTTTAAAAATATTATTTAAAAATGGTTTGCATTCATTCACTCAAATTCCTTTCATCATGTAATACATAATTAATAGAGGAAATTTATAAAGGCCCTTGGACTTAAGCATCCATATATCCATACTCCGTTATACATCAGGACCTTACCATCATACTGTATAATGGAGTATGGACTAATTGGGTGCAAAAGTCTAAGGAATTTAGACAAGAGCCCCAAGTATATTTACAAAGTCCATGGGAGTTATGGTCAGTCACTTAAGGATTATGATAATAAATATTGCACCTTACATTGATGACTTGTTACTGAAAGCGTAGTTGATGAATCCTCTGTTGGAACATCTATATAACATAGTGTGGCTCATTCAGTTTTATCAATGGCTTATCAACAAAAGAAAGGCAAGTCTGTTACCACAGAAAATAACTTTTCTTGGCCTTTTATTCGACACAAGGTCGTAGAAAATCTTCCTTCCACAAGACAAGATTGCTTATCTCCAGGGACTTACTTGAATCATCTTGGCTTGATATAATACTTCTTTATATGAAGCTCCTAGGATGGTCAAGGAAGTTCCAATGGAAAATCCATTCAGGAACTGCTTGAACCCAGTGATTTAGAAGATTCTCAGGAGATCAAAGCATCTCTGTGATGTTGGCTTTGCAGGGATCTATTGGTGAGTTATTCTTTTGATGCCTGCCTCTTGGGGAGCAGAGAGCAGTCACCCTTCGTCTGTTTTAGGGCCACTGGTCCTTAAGAGTCCAATTTGTCCATAAATGCACTGGAACTGGGCAATGCACAGAGCTCTGTTTGCAGATAAGTCATGGCCACTACGTCTCCCTTTGCGCATTTTGTCAGGTATTGCCTAACCAATGATGGAGACAGATCACATGTTTCAGTGGGCTGAAATGTATCTTTCGGCAGTCATTACTGTTTCAGGAGTGGAAAATGAAGAGGTAGTCTTTCACATTGGACATTCCATTCTTCCAGGGTAGTGGTCTCTCCTTACGAGAGAGAGCGACTTCCAGATCTCCACGTCTAGATAAAATGGTGTCTTGCCTCAAATACAAAGTGCCTCGGTTCTGCTCCAGAAGCAGAAATCCTCAAGTGACTTTTCTGAACATGATGTCAACTCCTTGAAACAGTCAGTTGTCATACGCATTCCCTCCTTTCCCAATACTCCTAAGTTTCCTAAACACAGGAAAGGTGCCTCTAATTCTAGTTGCTCTCAATTGACCAGGAAGGTCTTGGTATGCAGATGTCCTCAGTTTGGGGGTTGATCCTAGGTAGAGACTTCCTCTGCATCCATATCTTCTCTCACAGGGTCTGTGTCTAAATGTATTTACAAACCATGAATCCATGTAATATCTGATGTCTCTGTCATTCTCCTGAATTTGGGCTGGTGCTTTGTTAAATTTACTAAATGCAGGAGTGGAGTTTTATACTCCACTCCTGGCGTAAAAAAAATACCATTTCAGGATGGCGTTATTATAGTAATCCCAGCGGTCCCCCCATTTACCCCATTTTCCTGTTATTAGGGAGAGGAAAAGGGGGTATGTATGAGGATGCTGCTAGAATACACTTCTAAGTATGTAAATCTATAAAAAAAAAATAAAAAAAAATAATGATGTTTAATATTATACACTTTTTATAAGTAAAAAATAATTAAATTGACCAAGCGTCTGACTCTGAAGTCCCAACATGAATACACTGTAGTACTCCCTCCATATGTGTAATTTTTACCTTTTTTTTATCAATATATTTCAGAGCATAATATAAAGCACAAGAAGATGGATGAAGCAGCTGTTGATTTAAAACAAGCTCTTCCTAATTTATTTGACTCTTTTCAAGTGCATGTGGAGGTTTTTCAAAAATCCAATAGGTATGTATGTATTGAAGATGAGACATATGATGTTTTTAAAATTGAATTTTTTTTTAACCTTCCCTGTATTGCGTACGCATTGGTGAATTGACCCAGAAAGGGAATTCAGCACAGAACACAGCATTGATTAGCTGCGTTCCAATGCAGAACTCACGGTATACACTGACAGGCAAATTATGCATATAGCGGCCCTGGGGCTTGATCCAAATTTAAAAAATCGGCACCTTGGCTATACCAGGGGTGCAGCGGAAGCAAATATAAAGTATGCAAACAAAATTAGTTGAAAGTTGATATTTTGTAGCTCAACTCTAAATCACAGTTTAAAAATAAATCTGTTAAGTATTTCTATTGTGGCTTTCTGTAGTCTTTATCTGCTTTTTTTGTTTAAAAGAATAAAACAAATAAACAAAGTGGGGATTCTAGCCCATTTTTGACTGTATAATTCCTCATGATTGCAGTTGCTTGGTCAAGTGGCTGGCTTGCAACAATGATGCGGCTGCCAGCTGAATCACAACTGTATCATTGCCGAAACGCTTGGCAAATTGAAAATTGTTATTGGAACAAGTACCTATTTCGTCCCGTTCCGGGACAACAGGTTGCAGTGGGCTGAGGTTAGTGTTAGGGCACAAGAAGTAAGGATTAGGGTTAGTACTCAAGTGAAAGTTAGGGGTTAGGCTGCAGGGCATGGAGGCTTAGGTTGAATGGCTTATCTACCAGCAGTCAACGTTCAACTGCCACACTATGGTCTGTTGCAAAACTGACCATCGTTTAGTTTTTTTTTTATATATAGACAAATAATGAATTATGAATTTACTTTAAGATCCTACTGAACTGAAGAAAAAACTGGAAGGTGGGTCAATTGCAGCTTACTTTATATTTATGTGAAAACAACACTTGTGGAAGATTACAAAGATAAGTATGAATTATATGACTATGCAATATACAGAAACTTCATCAAATGCTCCAAATAACACCTAGCCTAAGAGATGTCAAATATGCTGCATTACTGTAACAAAACTATGTTGACTCTCCTAAGCTTTAAGAGTCTATAGTAACATTCCTACCAGTAATCATTTTTTCTGTGTAAAAAGGGGATTTCATTTAATACACTGCAGTCTGAAGTCCATCTCAAGAGGCTGCTGGCAGCAAGAGTCCTTCATTCAGGGCTGAATCCAATCAGTATGGTAATGGTTAGAGGAGATTATGACAGGCAGAAAGCAAACAACAGAGAGTAAGGGAGATAACTAAATATGAACAAGTGACTGGAAAGAACAAAGAGACAGAATATACAAAATAAATAGAAGGAATAGAGATGATGAAAACAGTGATGAGGTTTACTAATGATTGACAAAGTCATAAAGAGAAAGCAAAAATGTAAACCATAGTCTAGTCTAGAAAATATAGAAGGAATAAGGCATGTGAAATGGAAAAAGAAAAACAGTACTTTCCAGCACATGACACACATTTCTAAACAGAATATAATGTAATTTATGTCATGTGAACATAGTCTCTGAAGACACTACAGTCTGGGAATTCTAATGTCTTATTCAATATCTTAGTAATGCTTTAACGTAACAAGAATGTTCTGCACAGTGTTAGATCCATGTAAATTTTTACAAATGAAAAATAGCTGGATTGCAAAAGAAAATAGCATTTTCGAAAAACAGGCAGCGAAAAGATAATTTTCAGCTGCTTGTGTTGCAAATATTTTACTATTTCGAGTTTCAATAATGAATGGGTAAGTATACAGTTCGACTTACTTACCCATTCATTCATTTGGAAACCGCCGTTGCAGACCCGTTACACCTCCCTGGAGGTGAGTGTATGGGGTGTCCTAGGATTAGGCTGCGGGAAGTTAAGTTTTATGGTCAGGCTGCAGGGAAGTTGTCACAGTCTGACAAGTTTAGAACTCTGCTTTAGGTTCCCTTGGGTGGGGTTTTTTGAACAGAAAGATTGAGCTTTTGATGTAACATTTGCTCATTAGCTAATAAACTCAGAGTAAGTCCATGGAACAAGAAATAAGATCTAAATGGAATTTATTAAACAGGTTTGAATCAAATAAATGCTGGTAGCAAGGTTGCACAGTAGTAAGTTCTACAGATGAATCTTGTAAAACAAATAAACAGAACTGGATAGCACAGCATGGTAGCAGAGTGGTCAGTTCAGCAGAGCTGACTTGGATTACAAGGAAATACAACTGATAGCTGGAGACACAAAGGAATTTAGAAATATTTGATCCAAATCTGGTATGCAGTGAAATAGCAGAATGGCCCTAATATACTGCGTCGGCACTGGGAGCCGTGGAGTGACAAAGGAACACTGCAGAGGCTCGAGAACACAGTGGAAACACAATGACAGCAAAGTAGTTCAGGAACACTTGTAAGCAGCGAGTGGCACAGAAACACAGCGGAGACACAATGATTGCAGAGTAGTTCAGGAACACTGTGGTGGCACTTGTAAACAGTAGTAAGGCACAGGAGTACTGTGAAGGCACAATAAATAACAGAGAAACACTAGAAATCCACACAAGGAACAGTCGCTTAATGCAATGGCACTTATTGCACTGGCACAGGTGAACCTGTGCTGCAGGTTTAAATAGGAAGCACTGAGCTTCCATTGAAAAGTATAAGCACCTGACAAATGTAATTGGAGATCCAGCAGACACTGAACAGGTGCATTAATTAACAAGGAGAGACTGAAGCTTGTGGAGCTCTGGTTCAACCACAATGCAGGTAACACTGGGGACTGCAAGATTTGCTAGGCTGCAATGAAGGAATATAGCCAGCACAGCTCCAAAAGGTCAGAAAATGACAACCTCTGTACTATGAATCTTGACAGAAGGGAGTCTTAGGGCTAGGCTGTGGGGAAGAGAGTCTTAGGGTCAGGCTGCGGGGAAAATGATTAGGACAAGGGTTGGGAAATACTCACCATTCCTCACTGCTTCTTTGTCCTGGAAATGATCAATTGCTTCTGCTCAATGGGGCACTTTGATTTTGCCTTGCATAAAACAGCCCTTTCGAAAAAGGGCCATTCTATATGGAGACCCACACCCGCCATAGGTATAGGTATGCAGTCACATTATACAAATTATAATTGAACAGCTTCTAATCCTAGTAATATTGAAGGCTGGATAGTAAATATTTCTATGCTCTTGTGAAACTATCATGGAAATGTTTAAACTACTACATTTGTCTAAGTCTACCTCTGATATTAAATTACTATAAGTACAAAAGTGAAAGACTAGACAAAGAAGAATGACATAGTACTAGCCTATTCAAAACCCCTGAATTTGCACCTATTATGAGAAATTGACCATTATGAAACAGTGTTTGAGAACAAGATGAGATAAAACAAACAGGAAGTCTTAGATTCCCACATTCTACAATATATACTTAGGTGTCTTGGTGAGCATTATCTCCACTTATATCTAGACATGCTAATGAAACTTTCAGCCTATCTTGCAAAGTGGAAAAAAGCAAGATATATTATGGTTTGGCAGGCTCATTGCTCACTACACCCTGAATTCTTTATATCTCTTAGTCTCACCTCATTCTAGTCCTTTCAAATCATGTAATTTCTTTATTTGGAACAAAGGGAAACTTGTATGGAGGAGATACATTGTCATGAAACCTGTCTTATTATAGAACTACTAATTTACAGCTGACAAAAGTCACTTGGTTGCGTGGTATTCCAAACTTGGAATGAAAAAATAGGTGGAGATTGAATCACCGATTGGCATACTGACCCAATTCATTTTCGGAAGCTCCGCCAGCTGTAACCACTCCGGGAACTTTTAGTGTTAGGGGAAGGGTTATGATTAGGCTCTGGAGAAGGGAGGGTAAGGGTTAGGGCCGTGGAAGGGGAGGGTAAGGGATAGGATCAGGCTGTGGGGGAGGAAGACTTAGGGTCAGGGCCGTGGAAGGGGAGGGTAAAAGTTAGGATCAGGCTGTGGGGGAGGGAGACTTGGGGTCAGGCTGTAGGGAAGGGAGGGTTAGGGTCAGACAGCGGAAAAAGGAGAGTTAGGGTCAGGCTGCAAGGAAGGGAAGGTTAGGGTTAGGGTCTTAGAAGGGGAGGGTAGGGTAAGGATTAGGGAAAGGGTTGGGGATACTTACCATTCGGAGCACGATGCGAGGCAGAAGCAATCGTCGCCACAGGGACCCACACCTGCTCCAGCAGTGCTATTCTTCGCTGCTGGTTATAGCTCTAGTTCTTTAGACTGTGTCAAACTCTGCTATTGTTCTCTGTCTTGTGCCTTATTTTCCAGTGTCTTCTCTTGTCCCTTCCTAGACTGTTCCTCTGGTTGAGATGGTGTGGCACCCTTGTGGTGTCTCCTCTGTGCATGTGTGTACGCATATGCCCTCATTCTTCCCATCTGTCTTTCTGTGTTGTTTGTTAGAGCTAGTCCCTTCTAGCTCTCTCTCCTTGCTCCAACTCTCAATTTCTTTCTTCTCTCTCTCTCTTCTTTCCGTCTTTGTTTCTGTTTTCTCTCCAGGTCTCAACTATGGGGGCAATGACCTGCAGCCAGCCTATCCCCACCATCACGGGCTCTAGTGAAAACCAAGCCCTAGTTAGACTCCGCGTCCTGGTCGAGGCACCTACTCTCGATAACACTTGGATAGCCTAAACCCTGAACTTGTGACAATGGCAACTGTATTCTCTGACGGCAGTGGCCCTTATAGCAGTATAATGTGCCCTATCACACTATAATAATTGTTCAGTAACTGTTTTAAAAACATAATACAGAGTTCATGGTGTTGACTAGGTCTCCAAACTCTCAATCTAATGCAACATCCGTATGCTGCACTTGAAAAATAATTCCAAGCCATGGCGTTCCATTTCACAAATTACAGGACTTAAAGGGTCTGTTTCTTGGTGCCAGATAACAAAGAACATGTTCAGAGGTCTTGTGAGGTCCACAATTTCATGGGTCAGAGCTGTTTAGGTGGCACAAGGGGACTAATATTAGGAAGATTTTTTGGGGTTTTGGCTTAATAGTTTGTGTAATACTGCCAACTCTTTAGCAGATAAACTAGTTAACTGCATTGGGTACAGCTTTTTTTTTTTGTCTGTCTCTATTTCTAAAGGCCGCCCACTGGAGCGGGGACTCCTACCGATTAAGAACATAGTAAATTAGAATGCTATCCAATATCTCCCCACGAAGAAGAAATCAAAGTTTAATGTATTATGAGTGTATAACAAAAAAATACTCTTATTGCCACCTGAGTTATTTGAGTTGAGTTTATTTTGTACAATATGACTTAAGCTACATACATTTCTCTGTCCCCTCTTGTTTAATTTGATAATCTTGCACAATTAATGTCAATAAAGCCATCAGAATTAATATTCATCAGTGCTATTCATTTGAGGTAAATGGACTTGATTGAAGGCAGAAAAACTGCTCTAAATGGAGCTAAGAGAGGACGTTAGGAGACAGATTTAACAGTCTGCCAGTCTGATCCTTACTCTTCCTCTGGAGACTTGCTAATGTGTAAATCTTTTCTGATGAGAAATTAAATGTACAGCTATTAAATATTAATGGTATAACCCGGAAAGCAATAAAGCTTGCAGCATATTCAGGTTTTCTTTCAGGCAATACATACTAAAGATATGTAAGCTGTTGCACCAAAATAATTTTTAACAATAAATGCTGAATCTCCCAATGTCCAGGAGATTTACGAAATTCAGACATTGCTCCCGCTATCACAGGAAAGCAGGCAAATCTTGCAATGGGCTTGAGGCAGTGATTTAATGCAAATCACTGCCTCAAGTCTCACACCCCCACTTATTAATACTGTGAGCACTAGCATTACTAAGGATGGGTGGGGCTTTATGATGTACATTGTGTCATCAAGCCCCACCTATCCTTAGTAACACTAAGGGCACAGATCAATAATGTATGATGTTGCAGTCCTATTGGGTGCAATGTGAACAAAAAAAATATTGTATTACACTTGTATTACTACTCTAATAATAATAATTTAAAAACAAACAAACACACACACACCCCTTAAAATTTACCAAAATTATGTAAACATTGCTCTTGTAAGCTCTGGGGCCAGGCCACTAAATATATGTTGGCTGGAGGCTGTATTTATAACCTCCTACACTTCAAGTAACCTTGGGACAGGATGGGAGGTTAGAATACAGTCTCCGGCCGCAGGTGATCCATTTTTAAGATTTTAAATGTATCTTTTTTTTTTTCTATTTCACCAAATCTTTATTCTCTCTGCGATCTCCCAGAGGTAAGAAATGGCGTAACTAACGTGGGTTTTGTTGGGCTCATGCCCTAGGAGCCAATGATGCCCATCTGATGGGGGCACCATCAGGGCATGAGTCCTACAATACTCACTCTCAGTCACCCACCTGTCCTCCTGTCCTGCGCTGTCGTGAAGCAGGAGGCGCCGGTTGCAAATCTTCAGTGTGACTCCTTGGCGGCGCTCCCTCTCTGCTCTGGATGACGCTAACGCGATCTCAGGTCACATCAGCGTCTTCCAGAGCAGAGAGGGAGCGCCGCTGAGGAGTACAGCAGGAGGAAGAAAGTAAGGTAAGCAATGGAAGGGATTTTTTAGAGCTGGGGAGACATGAGGGGGATTATTTGGAGGCTGGGGAGACATGATAAGAAGGGATTATTTGGAGACATGAGGTTGATTATTTTGAGGCTGAAGGGAGACATGAGGGGGATTATTTTGAGGCTGAAGGGAAACATGAGGGAGATTATTTTGAGGCTGAAGGGAAACATGAGGGAGATTATTTTGAGGCTGAGGAGAGACAAAGAGGGGGATTATTTAGAGGCTGAAGAGACATGAGGGGGATTATTTGGAGGCTGAGGGGAGACATGAGGGGGAGTATTTGGATACTGAAGAGACATGAGGGGGTTATTGGAAGCTGGAGAGACATGAGGGGGAATATTGAAAGCTGGAGAGACATCAGAAGGATTATTGGAAACTAGGGAGACATCAGAAACCTGGAGATAACACATGGAGTATGTATTGAATAGCCTATGGACACTGACAACATGGCTCTTGTGTACCAGCTGTTTACTTTGGTTGCCATGATTGCTGATGCCGTTTGGCTGTCACTTCCTGATATCAATGGGCTTCTGACCAGCAGGTGTGATAAAGACATTTTCGCATGCAGATTTGATTGCCTGCGGCATGGTAAGTATTAATTTTAATACCTTTGTATTGTGGTTACAAATATGTTTTCTGCTCTTTATGACACAAGGAGGCTATTGTGATAAAAATGATGTTGGATTTGACGCTCAAATGATATTGATCCCAACAGTAAGATAGTTGTAGTAGTTATAGATATTAGGATTTGTATCAAAACTTCAAAATATGTGTAAAGACATCACTAAGTTTTTGTCAGGCAGGGAGTACTGGGGGAGGGGGCTGGTGGCACATGATGGAAGTACTGGGGGGCTAGGAAGACATGATGGGGATCCTGGGGGGAGAGCCTGAGACAAATGATCGGGATCCTGGGGGGACTGGAGAGACATGAATACTGGTGAGCTGGAGATGAAGAGGAGTAGGAGCTGATGAAAGGGATTTAGAAATGATAGAGAATGTGGCACTGGAGTACATGTAATGTGTGTGTGTGTGTGTGTATACATATATGAATGCATATATGAATGTATATGTATATTGGTTTAAACTTGGATGCACAGCTGCGCCCCCAGTAGTTTGACCACGCCCCCTTCTGCGCCGTGCCGGCACAATCATACCAAGATGGGAGGGTCACACCAAGGTGATATAGGACACCAAGCGGAGGGCTAAATTCTACCCCACCCAAAAATAAGTTGTGATACACACACACACACATTATATATATATATATATATATATTTTTTATATTTGCCCCAGGTTCCATTTACCCTAGTTAGGCCCCTGAAACCAACCACCATATTTCTTGGTAAATAAAGTCACAGGCTACTTACACAATGATGCTTGTACTACAGTAATTGCAGTTTAATCTGTAAACTATCATTAATACATTTCAAACTCCACAAACCACCAATTAAAATAGGTAGAGCTAGAGACTATACTCAATCACTTAGAGGTGGTTATTAGCTAATTGATAGATGCTTCTAGGAGCAATGTGTAGGAGTAGTATTTGCAATGTACTGCATTTAAAACTGGTCTGTCCTCATACAACAGCTTCTTATAATATTGGAAATAGCAACATGTGTGAATTATTATTCTACATGAAACACATCGTAAATATTTAAATAAATGTCAACTCTATCTTAAACCCCTTACACATCACAACCAAATACCCGTGATTTTTGCCAAAAACCCGGGTATTTGGTTGTAATGTGAAAGGTGCACTTCTGGTGGACCCTTGTCAAAAGACCTGGGAATTCAATCCGGGTAAAAAGAAGGGTTATTCTCCCGGTCCGACACAGGTAGGGGTACAGTGTGAAAGGTGCTACCCGGGTTGCCAGAGCAACGGTAAACAAATTACGCTGTGCGATGACGACAGGGCAGACCCGGGTCTCTGAATTTCCCGGGTCTGCCCTGCAGTGGGAAACGGGGTCTGTGACCCTGGGATCCTCTGCTGCCCCAGCAATATCCCGGGTCTGTGAACCCGGGATATTGCCGGGGCTGCGATATGAAAGGGGTATTACACATTTCTGCAGAATACTCTCTAGACTTAGCACTAGTAAAATACCCACAGCCTAGAAATAAATGCGCTATCACGGCATGGGGTGCGAGGAGAATATCACTGTTTATTATCATCACTGATAATAAACCTCTCTTATTCTTTACATCACCAAAATTTGCACATTCTTACAAATTAATAACAAATTCCCAAACTAAAATATAATCCTGAAATATTGGTTAAGGGGGTATCATATTGCATTTCTAAAAATATAAATATTGTGCCTCAGCCATCAATTCTCTGTCAAACGTGGCTAAAATGTCTCCATTCTGGCAGCTGGATAGTTAATGGCACATATTCTACAAGGAGCTGCAAATACACAGTACATGATATATTAAGCAACATGTAATTACTCAGAAAAGCTGCATTAATTACAATGTCAGGGATCCCTCTTATCTTATAATTAAGAGACTACATTACATATTTAATCTCTCTGCTCCCTGAGGTGCTGAGCACAATTGCTGCATGCCTTCTCACCAAAGGGAATGGAAACGGATACAGAAAGCAAGCGGAGACACAGAATTGGAGAAAATGGCAGGAAATTGATGAAGGGATATAAGTTATCTCTATGTATCTAGGGCTATAAAAATACACAGGACAAGTAGCAAGTGATGAAGACAAATCGTCTATTTCCATACTGGTGGAGAAGGAACTTGAATGCTAAAAGGTATAAGGGTAGCAGTCACCTCTTAAAAATGTAAAAGTGGCTAAAAAAAAGAAACACAAATAAAACACCAATAAACACAATTTACAAAAAAGAGAATGATTGAAAAAATGGATTAATGAATAATTGAATAAATGAATTGCAGAATGTAAGATAACCTTGGGAACCGGTTAATAAATAAGAAGCAGAAAACATGAAGACATTTTGCTGAATTTGAAAAAGGCAAGAGCAATGAATAGCTCATTTTGATTAATTGTAGAAGAATGACTTAAAGAAAATAATTCAAGAGAATTAGCAACAGATTGAATGAAAATAGGCAAAGAGACACAATGCAAATCTATCTGATCAGCTCTGCAAAGGAAAGAGACAAGCACATCACCTTGATACTAAATGTACAAGACACTCTGGGATGCAGTGAATAAAGCCTCTAAAAATGAGACAATGAAAAGTTTGAAGCTGGGAGGGAAGACAACAGATTCTCCATTATATTATATTTTGCATAACATCACAATTTATTGTTTAGCAAAATAGGATGCTTAGTAAATATATTAATCACAAAAATTACAATGGTCAACTGAAAAAAATGGCTCAATTTTACCCTCAGAAAATTGTTGAGAGGTTAGAAATTTTGCATAAATCCTATCACTATTGTGTTTAAACAGAGCTTGTAATTTTGAATTAATTTATGCCCTGACAGTAAAAATACATGCATTTATGGTTTTATGTTCAGATAGTCAAGTCTAAAAAAAAAGTACTTGTAAAGCAATACAATGCACTCAAGGTTTATGCCAGTCTTATCATGTTTGTATATTTACACATCCTGACAGCAAAGATAAAGTGTAGGGATAATATACTGTTCATGCTGTGATTTCTGAACACAATATACAAATGGGATGTCAATGTGCATTAGTAACTTAACAAGTTTAATAATAAAGACATACAAAATGCAATTAAACACAAATTGAACTTATTTATGTTATTTTGTATATATCACTATGGTTCTATTGGGAACTCTATAATTAAAGATATGTACTTTACATGAATATTACATACCAAAAGCCCTATTCTATTAATTTTTAACTTGTGACTATGCAACAGTACATTTTATATAAATATGGTTCCCTTAATGTGTCATAAAATGGTGATCAGTGAGACGTTAATGTGTTGCTAAATCAAATAGAAAATTTAGAATGTAATTTCAAGCACACTGGCAATGTTTTGCTGTAGCACAGCATACAGTATCAACGACTGCTTTAAGTATCACATTATGCTTAATGTACTGTAAATAGCATACATCAAATCATCACAATAAGCCCTAACAGAAATGATTACAAAATGAGTAAGCCCTTTCTTATGTCTGTGGACTTATAATAACAGAAAGGTACTATACAGAAATTTTTGTGACCTACAGTATAGCTCTTTTATCACCCAGGCTTCATACACCACATGCACATGACACCAGGCACCTCTGAATTGGCCGTATTCCCCCCCCCCCAAAAAAAAAAAACAAAAAAAACACATCAGGGCC
>WWET01005284.1:0-14846 GCA_011038615.1 Limnodynastes dumerilii
CCCCCTCCATTCACTATCATTCCCTCCAACATGGCCCCCTCCATTCACTATACACAGTATATAATATCATTCTCTCCAACAGGACCCCCTCCATGTGGTACATATTTCCTAATCTCTGATTGAAGTCACCTGTGTTACTCACCTTTCTATTCACATAACAAGTGAAGAGCGGGAGTAGAGTACTATGTACCGAATAATGGAGGGTCTGTAATAACATGTACATAGTGTGACGTAGAATACAGGGAGAGTGACATAATAATAGCATGTACATAGTGTGACATAATAATAGCATGTACATAGTGTGACATAATAGCATGTAAATAGAGTGACATAATAATAATAGCATGCACATAGTGTGACAGAGTACAGGTAGGGTGACATAATAGGATGTACATAGTGTGGTATAGAGTACAGGGAAGGTGACATAATAATAGCATGTACATAGTGTGTGACAGAGTACAGGGTGCGTACACAGCACTGAGTGCTGTTACCATACACCCTGTCTCTCTCCATAGTAATATCTCCTCAGTCCTGGTAGTAACACTGCTGTGTGACTGATCATACACAGCACTGAGCACTGTTACCATACACCCTGTCTCTCTACATAGTAATATCCCATCAGTCCTGGTCAGTGATTGCGCTACATATTTTTTTGCTGGAGTAAAAATACTCATAACATTTTTAAGGAGTATTTTTAACCAAAGAGGAGTATAGTATTATTGGTAATTAAATTAAATGGTAAAGTGTTCAATGCTGTTCTAAACAAACTCACCATGTATAAGCAATAACTATGATAGGCCTCAATGCAAAGATGTGGACATAACTGCCATTTTATATAACCAAATTATATTAACCTCTTCTGATAGAGGAATATCACGTGTAACTGAAAATTGTATAATGGGCAAATAGAGGTCTGAGGGACACACATTATATAAAAATACATACCCACCCACACCTTCACACACACACACACAAATGTATATAAGAACACACACACAGAGCAGTACTTAGAGTTATTGAAGTGCTAGGAATTCAGGGCTTCCGGCGTCTGTTTTAATGGCAAACCTTATTAAAACTGATAACGTTGGAAGCCCTTGCAGGGAGGAACATTCATGAGAAGGCGCTCCAATAATAAATAATAATAACTTGGTGTATGTGTGTGACGTACACACGTACACACGTACACACACACACACACACCAGCAATTTAAACAGGATCACCAAGCCGGCAGCATTATAGGGGAATCGGGCTGTGAGATTAATAGACTGACAAAACAACAACAAAATGAAAACAACTGAAACTGTACAAAAAAGGACTGAGCCACAAACGAATGTAATGCAGTAAATTTCCCGGCACTGCTAAATATCATTATTCACAAACATAATATCCATATGCACATAACTAAGTTCAAGAGAGATATTGGAGCCATGTTTGTTTCTTAATTAGACATTTACTGAATGCCTGAATCAATACATGCCATTTGTAAATATCTGCATTGGATAAGCTATTGGTACCTTGGTTTCTACATGTACGTTTTGAGTTTGATTATACTATTGTTTGGTGTGCTGAGCTGAGTGTACAAAAGGGATGATATCCCTGGTGTGCACATTTGATATATTCTAGCCTTTTTTGCAATAGCACCCTGTTTATTATTCTGCTATATTAGAAAGCAGGTGCATCACCCTATCCATATGTATATGATGTGAAAGTCTTTGTGCTTTGATAGTGGATATATTTATGCATATAAAAATATTTCATTGTAACTGCTGTTTGGCAAAAGTGAATTTCCACTACCCAGAATAACCCATACAATATTTTATTTAGCACATATTATATTGCATAATTCATATGGGATATATAGAATGTGAGTTTATTAAACTATGATCCATTGGTAGTACCTACAGGAGGTGCCTTGATGCTGGCCAGGTGAAATAACGCAATAAAGCTATATTGTGACCTACTCCTCTGTTTTATATATGGACTGGGAGTTTTTTTTTTAAACTTTATTACATAATAAAATGAGTGTTTATTTTGTAGTTTTTTTTCTGCTATAGTTAAATTTTTTTAATTGTTAACTTGTTTCCTACAGATGTGTATGAAGACAAGACTATTGCAGCTGAATATTACGGTTTGAACTCGGATGATCTCTGTAAACACAAGAAATTGTATGAAATTATATGAGGTATACAAAATGATGAGGGAATCTGAGAGAATTGTGACCAAGGAATTCCCTTCATCTGATGGAGAAATACTCAGTGGTGTTTATACACCCACAGATCATATATCATCTGCATCTCCTTATATAAAGGAGAAACCAGTCTCTTGTGATGGAGGAACTGTTACAAACATTGACATTAATACACCCACAGATCATACACAAATTATCTCTCCATGTCAAGAGGATGTAAATAAGAAATCTATAGGTTTATGCTTTAACTCTGGAATATCTTTGCCTACCAATACTCCATTTATTGTACATCATAGAAATCACAGAGGAGAGAACCGATATGTCTGCCCTGAATGTGGGAAATCTTTTACTAGCAAAGCATGTCTCTCCAGACATGTGAGACGTCATAAAGGGGAGAAGCCATATGTGTGCTCTGAATGTGGGAAAGCATTTACTACCAAGGCACACCTTGCCACACATGTGAGACTTCATACAGGGGAGAAACCATATGAGTGCTCTGAATGTGGGAATTCTTTTACTTCCCAGGCACATCTTTCCACACATGTGAGACATCATACAGGGGAGAAACCATATGTGTGCTCTGAATGTGGGAAATCTTTTACTACCAAGGCACACCTTTCCACACATGTGAGACGCCATACAGGGGAGAAGCCATATGTGTGTTCTGAATGTGGGAGATCATTTACTACCAAGGCATACCTTGCTGCACATGTGAGAGGTCATACAGGGGAAAAGCCATATCAGTGCTCTGAATGTGGGAAATCTTTTACTGCCAAACCATATCATGATAAACATATGAGACTTCATACAGGGGAGAAGCCATATATGTGCTCTGAATGTGGGACATCTTTTACTAGCAAGGCATCACTTGCCATACATGTGAGATGTCATACAGGGGAGAAGCCATATGTGTGCGCTGAATGTGGGACATCTTTTACTACCGAGGCATCACTTGCCATACATGTGAGACATCATACAGGGGAGAAGCCATATGAGTGCTCTGAATGTGGGAAATCTCTTACTACCAAGGCATCACTTGCCATACATGTGAGATGTCATACAGGAGAAAAGCTATATGTGTGCTCTGAATGTGGAAAATCTTTTACTACCAAGCAATCCCTTTCCATACATGTGAGACGTCATACAGGGGAGAAGCCATATGCGTGTTCTGAATGTGGGAAATCCTTTACTACCAAGGGATACCTTGCTATACATATCGGATTTCATAAAGGGAAAACACAATATGAGTGCTCTGAATGTGGGAAATGTTTTACTACCAAGACAAATCATGCCATACATATGAGATGTCATACAGGGGAGAAGCCTTATGTGTGCTCTGAATGTGGGAAATCTTTTTCTACCAAGGGATACCTTACTTCACATATGAGAATTCATAAAGAGGAGAAGCCATATGTGTGCTCTGAATGTGGGAAAAATTTTACTGCCAAGGGAAACCTTAATATACATATGAGAATTCATAAAGAGGAGAAGCCATATGTGTGCTCTGAATGTGGGAAATCTTTTTCTACCAAGCAATCACTTTCGATACATGTGAGACATCATACAGGGGAGAAGCCATATGAGTGCTCTGAATGTGGGAAATCTTTTGCTAATAAGCGATCCCTTGGTATGCATGTGATACTTCATACAGGGGAGAAGCCATATAAGTGCTCTGAATGTGGGAAATCTTTTACTAGCAAGGTATACCTTTCCAGACATATGAGACGACATACAGGGGAGAAGCCATATGTGTGCTCTGAATGTGGGAAATCTTTTAATAGCAAGGCATACCTTTCCGTACATATGAGACGTCATACAGGGGTGAAGCCATATGTGTGCTCTGAATGTGGGAAATCTTTTATCATCAAGGCACACCTTTCCACACATGTGAGATGTCATACAGGGGAGAAGCCATATGAGTGCTCTGAATGTGGGGAATCTTTTGCTACTACGCTATCCCTTGCTATGCATGTGAGACGACATACAGGGGATAAGCCATATGAGTGCTCTGAATGTGGGAAATCTTTTACTACCAAGGCAAATCTCTCCAGACATGTGAGACATCATACAGGGGAGAAGCCATATGAGTGCTCTGAATGTGGGAAATCGTTTACTACCAAGCCATCCCTTTCCAGTCATGTGAGACATCATACAGGGGAGAAGGCATATGAGTGCTCTGAATGTGGGAAATATTTTACTAGCAAGACATACCTTTCTATACATATGAGACGTCATACAGGGGAGAAGCCATATGTGTGCTCTGAATGTGGGAAATCTTTTATTATCAAGGCAGACCTTTCCAGACACGTGAGACATCATACAGGGCAGAAACCATATGTGTGCTCTGAATGTGGGAAATCTTTTACTACCAAGCCACCCCTTGTTATACATATGAAACATCATACAGGGGAAGAGTCATATGTGTGCTCTTAATGTGGGAAATCTTTTACTAGCAAAGCAAATATCTCCACACATGTAAGACTTCATACAAGAAAGTAGCCATATAAGTGCTCTGGATGTGGGAAATGCTTTATTATCCAGGCGACCCTTGTCATACACATTGTCATAATACAGGGGAGTGCTCTGAATGTGGGAAATCTTTTATTACTTAGGAACACCTTTCCAGACATGTGAGACAGCATACATAATCTCTTACTATCAGGCAGACTTTGCCATACATGTGACATGAGATATATTCTCTCAATAAGAACAATATGTAAAGTCATTTCCTGATGAGATAAATACATTTCCTGTGGTCAGCGAAGAACATAATTTATACTTAATGTACACTAAATGTATATATCTGATTAATCACTTCCAAAGAATGTATGGTTAAAAAGATAAGAAATGTACTGTCATGTATCCACAGTAAATACACTGTACTCTTCCAGTTTCATTGTTTGGAGTTTTCTATACAGCAAGTCTCAGACTGCTGTAACAATATAGACATAGTTGATAACAGACAAGCATGCTGGATTTATATTTTATAACACCAGTAGAGCTGCAAGTTGATCAGGTTGCTATAGACCAGGGGTGGCCAACCTGTGACTCTCCAGCCGCATGTGGCTCTTTAAGGTCCGGTGTGTGGCTCCTGGACAGCACCTGTAAACCAGAGATCTCCTTCTATATGCAGTGCTATGTAATAGAGATCCAGAAGCCACAGCATCTGCAGATCAGGGATCTCTAGGAGCCATTCTACACCATCTGGGCTGTCATTCAGCCTGTGGAGGAAAATAAAATAACAGGCAGCACAGGGGCAGTCTCTAGGGGGCCTCAGTCACCCTGCAGTGTGGAACATGCGGCACCGTCTGGCTGGACCCTGAAGTGGCTGCGCTGGGTATCTGTGTGGGCGTGTCTCCACGGTTGTGTGTGTCTACAGTTGTGTGTGTGTGTGTCTCCACAATTTGTGTCACAATAGTTATGTATGTGTGTAATAACAGTTATGTGTATGTGTGACAACAGTTGTGTGTGGCAAGTTATGTGTATTTGTGTGTGTGACAATAGTTGTGTGTATTTGTGGGAGTTTACTATAGTTATGTGTGTTTGTGGGAGTGTGAATATAGTTGTGTGTATTTGTGTGTGTGACAATAGTTGTGTGTGTTTGTGGGGGTGTGACTATAGTTATGTGTGTTTGTGGGAGTGTGACTATAGTTATGTGTTTTTTTTTATTCTTTATTTATTGAAGACTGTATATCAGGTTACAGACATTGTACAGAAGTAAACAAAAAAAATAAAGGCATAAATCCATTCATCAACATATCAAGAAGAAATTAATGCAAAGTAGAAAGGTAATGAAATTGATAAGTCTGAACAATTGTCTTTTAAGGCACCTCTAAATAAGCAAGTAGGAAACTTTATATGAGGATTACTGCCTATCAAGTAAAGTAATCAAGTACAGTTTCATGTTTTATTTGAGTAGGGGTATGACAGAGACGGGTTAGGGGAGGGTTGGGGGGGTATAGGGATTCCGGCTAAGCTTCAGTATCAAAGTAGAGAGGGTAGGGTATCAGGCGAGCAGGTGTTAGCTTTGTGTCTACTCAAGGTCGTCCTGTATTCAAAGTTGATGGCGTAGTCATAGGGGGGGATTGGGCCCAGGCATAGAAATCCAGGCTATCTTTAAAATGTAACCAGGGAAACCAGGTCGCAACATAGCCTTCCCGTTTATCCTCAGCAGAGGTGACAATGTCTTCCATTGACATATAATGATCAATCTTGGTAAACCATTCTTTGATTGTTGGGGGGATAGGCGATCACCAGTGGGTAGGTATGACAGCTTTTGCCGCGCTACTTAATCTGGCAAACAGCGAGTTTTTGTAAGCCAAAATTCAGGAGTCATGGGAGCGTCAACATCAGTAATTTTATGAGTAATGGTGGCAACGGCTTGCCAAAAGTGTTGGAGGCGTGGGCAATACCACCAGATATGAGTAAATGTGCCTATAGCATCCAAGCATCTCCAGCATTGTGAGGAATGGGCGGATGAGATATGTAGGCGGTAAGGCGTAAGTTATGTGTTTTTGTGCGTGTGACAATAGTTGTGTGTATTTGTGGAAGTGTGTCAGTGTCAGTTTTGCTTCTCTTCTGTATTGCATAATGCAGTGGAATTGTGCTGTCCTAGGATTGTGGACCAGCTGAGACAGAAGAAGGGAATAAGTCCATCAATATCCAGTATAAAGCAGGTTCATATTTTAATTTATGTATATAAATCATGTAATTTTGTGTATTTGTCAGAGTGTGTGTGACAACAATTGTGTATCTGTGTGTGTGTATATATATATATATATATATATATATATAATCTATATTCCGGATCCTTGAGACTGAAACGGTAACTTTTGGCTGTAAGGGCCGCTCTGGTTGGCCACCCCTACTACAGACCGTCTCTCTTACCTGTCTCACATATCTCTAATGCTGGACATACACTGTAACAGGAGACTTATGTATCACAACCGTCACTATACAGTACAACAGGATTTACCCATAAAAATACATTTACCACTATTTAATTTTTCAGCTTCCTTTGTGCCCCCAGATCTTTCTCACAGACAGTGATCTTTAATATGATATTGTCAGCCGTGTTTTATATTTTGTGGACACACTTTAGTGAGATGTATATCTGAGGTATAGACAGTGGCCATGAAGTGGCTCCTCAGACAGAGTCTACGCTAACCATTTCCTTTGCATGGACAATGCTAATACCCAGGGCCTGCAGTCACTTTGCCATCTGAGAACAGAATGGCTGGATCACTCATCGATAGGGTACGTCTATAGTGTACAGTGTAATAAACCCCGCCCACTTGTATCCACAACCCAGGAGGGTGTCGGCAATGTCATGTCACATGTCTGGATGGGGCGGAACGCGTTTCTGTTGTGCTGCATGGATGTGGTACCAACGCAGAATGAAAAAGCCGATGAAATCCAATCCGAACAAGCGGAAACAATGGGAATTCAGAACTGAGGGTCCGCTCCCTCATGTCATTTTAGGGAAATGGTAGAATACATTTACATTACATTGAATAATGACCACAGGACACAGCATCTTTACCTCTGATTCCCCTGCCAGGTTACCTGGTTTTGCTGCTTAATCTGTTGACTCTTAGGGCCAGATTTACTAAGCTGCGAGATCTCTACATGAATGTAGCATCTAATTGATAATATCATTTACTGTTAATTTATTAAATGAGTACTAACATTTTGTAAAAGACTTGTGAGGAAAGTATTAACATCTAAAGGGTGACCATGTGCAAAGCAATTAACGCCCCTCCTGTTCTTACATGTAACTAATAATAAATATTAGACAAACTAAAAAGAATAGGTTTCAAGGGCGCTAGTGATTGTGAAATTAAGCAGCTTCACACGCCTGAGGGTTTCTTCACCAATCCTTCAAATAATGGACAGTGATATAGCAAGGGTGGGTGTAAAGCACTAGGGGAAAAATATTTTAAGACTCGGGTGAGGGTATAGGTGACAGTGGGTTTAAATATGGATGCAGTGAGGTGAGAATGAGAGTGGGTATCAGCTTGGTGCCGGTTAATTAAATAGGTATTCCAAATAGAAAAATAATAAATCAAATAAATGGTGAATAAACTTAATACAAAATAAAATAGAATATACAGTAAATAATAGAGAAAAAGTGTCCTTCCAATAACTAGATGTATAGAAGATATAAAACTTAATAAATAGCGCAATTGTCCATACAAATAATATTAATAAACGACCATATGTCCATAGAAACTCAGTCCTATTATTAAAATGTTAATCCGTAAGACTCAGGTATTAACGGTAAAGTAATAGTTTATAAAACTCAGTCACTAAAGCAGAGAATGAAGGCTTAACTGAAGCGATCAAGTCCTATAATGTTCCTCCTGTGTACACCAGTTTAATGCACTCTTATCTTCACTGTAAAGTATGAGTAGGAATAAGTCAATCAAGGAGCTTACGGATCAATGGATTTCCTGATGCTTTCCTTTGATCTCCGTGTTGCGGCGTCCCGTCGGTGATCAATCTGGATGGCGGCAGGGTTGAAATTCTACACAGCTGTTTCTTCCGGGTTATCTCTCAGCCCGGAGTCTGTGTGCTGTAATCCATTGTTAGGAAGATACTCTGTCTCTCTCCTACACGTGTGGCAATTTCCTTCAAAGAGAAGCCCGCGGCTCTCCCCTCCGATAAACAGCCAAATCAATGAAAGGATAAAAAATGCATTTATTAAATAAACAATAAAATAGAATCAATAAATAAAAGGTACTATCCACCCAGGGTAGCACCGCTCAGCTTTAAAAGATGTTAAAAGTCCCGGGATAAAGCTAATAGCGGTGCTGATAAGAGATGGGAGAGACTTCAAAGGCAACAAAAACAAGTACCCGCCAACGCGTTTCAAATCACAAGCGATTCTTTCTCAAGGCAGAAAAAGGTACTTGTCTAGAGGTGGATTTATATAGGGTCAGGTGTTGCTCCGACCAATAGGAAATTAGAGATACAAAGTCTTTACCAATTGGATACAAAATTGAGTACATAGTATTAAAAGTAACAGTAATATCTTATATGCATTGAACAATAGTGATAAAGTGCCTTTTACTTATATAACAGGAGAATTTGACTTTTTCTTATATATAAAGTAATCAGTACAGAACAGATAGGTGGTAATATGGACGGAGGAATAACTTTCAACATATCTTAATGTTACACTCTGCATATTCATACTGGCAGAGTGTGAGTTAAATCCATGTCTAGTTCTCTGTGTCTGTTTCCCCCCAGATGCAGTGTAATCATTGTAGGTTTTTGTCTGCCTCAGCTGATTGGAGGAGGTTCCCTTAAATAACCTCTTGCTGTTACAGCCCTTGTGGGTCATAGCTTCCAGCTTCCTGTTAGCTTCCTGCTTGCATCAAGCTTCTGTACTTCATAGTATCCTGCTCGTGCCTGCTGTCTGATTGTGTTTTGATCCTGCTATCCTGCTTATCTGAATCATCTTTCTGTCATCGTTGCACCACTGATCCCAGCAATACCTTTATCTGGTCTCCTGCTATCCTGCAAATCTGAATCATCTTCCTGTCTTATCTATCTCCTGCAAACCCGGTAACCTGAACTGTCTTTATATCATCGTTACACCTCTGATTCCAGTAGTACCTGTTCATTTGTTTATTGCTACTCAAGCCACTACCTTGTCAGATATTTATTTACTACCCATCCGTTTATTTCCTGGACTCTGTTGTGACTTCAATAAAACACTTTTCCTGTCATCACCACTGATCCCAGCAATACCTTCATCTGGTCTCCTGCTATCCTGCAAATCTGAATCATCTTCCTGTCTTATCTATCTCCTGCAAACCCGGTAACCTGAACTGTCTTTATATCATCGTTACACCTCTGATTCCAGTAGTACCTGTTCATTTGTTTATTGCTACTCAAGCCACTACCTTGTCAGATATTTATTTACTACCCATCCGTTTATTTCCTGGACTCTGTTGTGACTTCAATAAAACACTTAACTTTATTTTGGGCTTCCGTGTGCCTTGTATCAGGCAGCAGGTATTCGTAACATTATGACCCACCATAACATTGGCCTCATGGAATCCGCTACCACTGAGAGGCCTAATTTCCTGAAACCCAGTATGGACTTGCTAGCGGTATCTCCACCTGGTTTGGATGTCCAGCTCCTGCAGTTGCTCCACTCCGAAGTTTTGCTGCTCCGATTGCAACTCTCCCAAGTCTTGTATTTGTTACCTGGTGTGCTGCAAAGACTGAAAATGTGGTGCTTACTTCTAATGACTTTCATGCTCCAGTACATACCAGCTCTCCTCTGAGGCCATCTGGTACACCTACTGAGCTTTCCATTCAAGCCAACTCCTGTGTGCCTCAAACTCCAGCTTCTATCTGGCATAAGGAAAAAACTTTTTCTTCATTAACAGAGGATCCTGGCCCTGTCTCCAACAGCTTCTCTAATTCCAGTCCAGATAGACCCTGTAAGCCTGCCGATTCCGGGTTTCTTCCGCAAGATACCACCAGGTTCAGAAGTAGTTACCATCCACCACTCTTGCTGGAGGAACGTCAATATAGACTGGATCATAGACTTTGTCTGTACTGCGCTAGTACTGACCACCTTTTACTGTCTTGTCCCATTCGTAAGCCAGACATGTACAACTTGGGAACTGGGTGTCCAGTCCTGCAGCCCCAGGCGGGGTGTCAAGCCGTGCAACCCCAGGCGGGGTGTCCAGCCGTGCAACCCCAGGCGGAGTATTAAGCCGTGCAATCCCAGGCGGGGTGTCTTGTCGTGCAACCCCAGGCGGGGTGTCTTGTCGTGCAACCCCAGGCAGAGTATCAAGCCGTGCAACCCCAGGCGGGGTGTCTTGTCGTGCAACCCCAGGAGGGGTTTCTTGTTGTGCAATCCCAGGAGGGGTGTCTTGTCGTGTATGCCCAGAAGGGATACATACCGATACATGCCGAGCCCGAGGTGCCTCACCCTGCTGCTGAGCCAGAAGCGCCTCACAGAGCTACCCAGCCAGAAGCGTCTCACAGAGCTACTCAGCCAGAAGCGCCTCACAGAGCTACTCAGCCAGAAGCGCCTTACAGCACTATTGAGCCCAAGGTCGAAAACCAGAGTGCCGCCTGTCTGGCTGCCAACCCGAGTGCCGCCTGTCCGGCCGCCAACCCGAGTGCGCCTGTCCGGCCGCCAACCCGAGTGCCGCCTCTCCAGTCTCCAGTCCGAGCCATGCCGTCCCTGTGGGGGACCTCAGTTCCTGGCTCAAATCGTTTGTTGAAAAAATTAAGATTATTGAAGATACCACATCCAAATCTGCTGACTTTCTTCCTACATCCAGGTCATCTGAGTCCTTGTCTGATGCGTTCAAGTCCCCTAAAAATCAAATTCCACCACAGACTGCTAAAAGTTCAAGGGGCAAGTTTCCACAAGCTACCTGTAGTAGAATTTCTAGGAAAAAGTCAAAGAAAAGAGGTGGATCCCATTATCCATCTTCAGAAGTGATTTCCACGTATCAGTCAGTGTCTGTGTGTTCCGTTACCCAAGAATATGTACATCCGGACTATTTTTACATTCCTGGATTTGACTCTTCTGCCTTGATCATCATTATAGGTTCCAGGAGGCATCTGGAATCCGCCTTCCGGAGGGGTGCATACTGTTACACGCTGCATATTCATACTGGCAGAGTGTGGCTTAAATCCATGTCTAGTTCTCTGTGTCTGTTTTCTCCCAGCTGCAGTGTAATCAATTTAGGTTTTTGTCTGCCTCAGCTGATTGGAGGAGGTTCCCTTAAATAACCTCTTGCTGTTATAGCCCTTGTGGGTCATAGCTTCTAGATTCCTGCTTGCGTCAAGCATCTGTACTTCATAGTATCCTGCTCATGCCTGCTGTCTGATTGTGTTTTGATCCTGCTATCCTGCATATCTGAATCATCTTCCTGTCATCGTTGCACCACTGATCCCAGCAATACCTTCATCTGGTCTCCTGCTATCCTGCAAATCTGAATCATCTTCCGGTCATCGTTGCACCACTGATCCCAGCAATACCTTCATCTGGTCTCCTGCTATCCTGCAAATCTGAATCATCTTCCTGTCATCATTGCACCACTGATCCCGACAATACCTGTATCTATCTCCTGCAAACCCGGTAACCTGAACTGTCTTTATATCATAGTTACACCTCTGATTCCAGTAGTACCTGTTCATTTGTTTATTGTTACTCAAGCCACTACCTTGTCAGATATTTATTTACTACCCATCCGTTTATTTCCTGGACTCTGTTGTAACTTCATTAAAACACTTAACTTTATTTTGGGCTTCCGTGTGCCTTGTATCAGGCAGCATGTATTCGTAACACTTAAAATTTCCATTTTGCTTATTCAATTATACCTTATGGATAATTTCTACATATATTCTCAATATCTCATTTAACACTGATACATATACCAAAAATATATATATTCCTGTATGTATGCTTAAACTTTCATGTATATATATATCATATAGGGATCTCTCTATGGGTGTTTCAGATGAATATTCTTATTGACCATCATTACCATATTTTTTATATTTCTTTATTATTAATTATTCGTGAAGTTCAGAGGGAAGGATCTATCGCATAAGCCAAATAAATCAAGCTGATCGGCACTGTATAAATTCAGTCTATATGTATATTAGGTCCTCCCTAGCCCAACTGGATATAACATAAATTTGGAACTTCAAGTATATAAATATGAGTTTCTACAGTTTCATTTTTGTAATAATGCATTTAAGAGCACCAGGATTAATATTTGTGTTGATGTTACATAAAACCCATATAAAATGTTCAAGGCTCATTGTAAGATTCATTGCTCTTCTCTAGCTATACAATTTTTCTTGGACAGCTAATAAACCTATTTGGATTTCAGTATTAATCTACCAATGCACAAATCTACCTGTCAACTCCTGGGGCCAGATTTACTAAGGGGCGCTTTAAATCGCCTCTGCAAATCGCCTGACATCGCCTGTGTTGAGGGGCGACTTTGGGAATTAAATCTCAGCATTTACTAAAAGGCGATGTGTTCTCTGGCGATTTAAATCTCCGTAAATGGAGGCGATTTTTTTCACTGTAATGTTAAATATAGGGATTTTTTTTTATCAAAATCGCTGGAGTTTGACTTGAACTTGTGAGACCTCACACACAGGACACTATTTACATGTTATTTGAATTAATGTAATGTTATCTATGGGAAAATGCTTGTTTCACTGTAAATAGCCAGAGTTTGCTTTAAAGCAAATTGAGATTTGTCATAGGAATCTGTAAATAAAAATGTTGTGTATGGTAGATAAAAAATATATATCATTCTGCTATTATATTGTTTCATTTATCTGGGATACTGGATCTGTAACTCAATCGCTGTTCTAGCTGTGTTATTCAATGCATCTACCTGACTATGGAATCTCTGTATGAATATGCATATGCTCTGTTTATGCTGTGTATCCATGTCTATGTAGGTATATGTGCAGTCTTATACATACTGTAACACACCGACTGTATCTGTGCTCATCATAGTTATATTTCTCTTTCCTTTATGTGGCCCTTATTAAAGCTAAACTGCCCATTAAATACCCACTATGCATATGCAGCACACAAAAGCCATCGCTATAGCCACAGAGTCTAAACAAGAAGCTGCAATACATTTACACTTTACTTTTATACCCTGACACATGATTACATGACCATTTGCTAGCGATTTTAGCAAAGTCTCCACTGACCCCCCTGAGAATTATCTCGGGAGACTTTAAGCCCAAACACCAGCGATTTCGAAAGTCTCCCCTTAGTAAATCCTAAGATTTGTATGCTCCTCATGCAAAAAAACGCCAAACAGATTTAAACACCAGAGATTTAAGTCTCCACTCATCTCCGGCAAGTTTATTCTCCCTCATCAGTGGCGATTTAAGTCTCCACTCATCTCCGGAGAGTTTGTGGAGATTTTGCGTTAGTAAATCCGGAGACTTGCAAATCGCAGGTAAACTACTGCAAACTCCGTCGATTTTACTAAAATCGACCTTAGTAAACGAGGCCCCTGATCTCTCACCAACTGTGTTACTGAATGTCCATAGAACATAGAAGGTGATGGTAGTGCCCATTTTTTTAAATTTAAAACTATACTGACCCTAGACCCTATTTACTCTCAATTTAGTTTAAGATTTAGGATATCCTTATATTTATCCCAAGCATGTTTACAGTGTTTTACTGTGTTAGCCTCAACCACCTCAGATTGTGCTTATCTATGACCCTTTCTGTGAAGTAATTTTTCTTCATATTTCCTCTGAATCTACCGCCCTCCAGTTTATATTCATGCCCTCGTGTTCTATTACACCTCTTTCTTTGAAAAATACCCCCCTCCTCACCATTTGATATATGTGAAAGCTGCAATCATATCCCTTCTCTGCTCCAAGCGACCACCGGATTAATTACTTAGAAGATCTTAAACGGACCAATGAAATGAGGAGCTAGCTTCATGGTGGGAACCTTAAGGCGAAGGTGACGAGTTGAGAGCCAGACTTTATCACCAGAATATGGAGTTGTAGACCTTATTACTTTTGTTGGCTGCTTTTTTAACTTGCTGAGAGGCAAGATCTAGGTTTTGCCTTACCCGTGTCTAGATCTCAGTAAAAGATGCAAGAGTAGAGTCAACAGCAGGA
>WWET01005284.1:14868-35643 GCA_011038615.1 Limnodynastes dumerilii
GAATACAATGAGGTGGAACGTTCTTCAAAGTTGGAGTTTTCGAAAGCCGCCCATACATTACGGAGAACGGCAAAAAGGAAGAGGATTCGTGAACAGCGTTGTTATGTGTAAACTCTGCCCAGGGAAGCAGATCTACCCAGTCATCTTGATTGGCAGAGATGCAAGTTATCAAAAACTTCTCGAGCTCTTGGTTGGTACGCTCTGTGAGTCTATTGGATTGGGGATAGTGGGCTGTATGCAGAACTCCGTTCGCATTGTATTTGCAGTCGGAGTTTCCAGAAAAGTGTTACTACGCACACGCAGTAATTTTGTTACTTAATCTACGTTACTTTTTGCAACGTAGATTGCATATACGCGGTCTTAATTAAGAGATCAGCCAGTGCTGAAGCCGAGGGTAAATCCTTTAATGGGATGAAGTGAGCAGCTCGAGAGAAGCGGTCTACCAGGACCCAAATAGTATTACATCCCTTAGACCATGGAAGATCTGTGATGAAGTCCATAGAGATGGACCATGGCAGATTAGGATTCGGGAGTGCCATGAGGGGACCGGCAGGATTTATTATAGGAGTCGTGGACTGAGCACATATCGAGCAGGAAGAAACAAATTCCTCCATGTCTTCGAAGAGAAGGCCACCAATAGGAACGGAACAGGGATTCCAAAGTTTTATTGACCCAGAGAAATGGGTGCAGTGAGCCCATCGGAGAAGTTTAAATTTCAAATTTCTACCACAAAAGTCTTCCCAGAAGGAGGGTCCAGAATTACAGATATTGGGTCCAGGATAGGCCTCTCATCCCATTAACCCCCTGCTTCAGATGGGGAGAAGGCATAAGAGAGGGCATCTGCCTTCTTGTATTGTGCTCCTGGGAAATAGGTAAACACCAACTGGAACCTGGCAAAAAGAGTAACCAACGTGCCTGTCTCTCAGTTAGACACTAAGCCGTCTTAAGGTATACTAAGTTCCCTACAGGAGATACCTCTATTCCTCCAGGTTTCACTTGATGGCCAATAGCTCCTTGTTTCTGATGTCGTAGTTCTCTGCCAGGGAAAACTTCGTAGAGAAAAACCAGCAAGGCAGAAACATGCCGACAGAATTCTGTTGTGAGTGTTAGGTTCTAAGGGTAGGTAATAGAGGAAAGAGGCCAATATAGGAGTACGGAGGAGACCGTTCAGTGTACAACAATAGAATAATAATGGTGTACCGTGAATAAGGGAAAATGGAAGCAGTTCACCAAACACTTATGTGCAGTGTTCAAGGGTAAACAGGTGGTTATGTACCAAACAAATATATGCAGTGTACAAAGGTAAATGGGTGCAATGCACCAAGCACTTATATGCAGGGTTCAAGGGTAAACAGGTGCTATGTACAAATATATGCAGTGTAAAAGGGTAAATGGGTGCTATGCACCAAACAGATATATGCAATAAACAAGAGTAATTAGGTGCTATGCACCAAACAGCTATATGCAATGTACAAGAGGAACCAGGTGCTATGCACCAAACAGCTAGATGCAATAAACAAGAGTAACTAGGTGCTATGCACCACATATCTATATGCAATGTACAAGAGGAACCAGGTACTATGCACCAAACAGCTATATGCAATGTACAAGAGGAACCAGGTGCTATGCACCAAACAGTTATATGCAATAAACAAGAGTAACCAGGTGCTATGCACCAAACAAATATATGCAATGTATCTGTAATTTTAGTGGAGGACAAGGGCGCTCTAGTGAATGGTTTTAAGTGGCTAAAAACTATTAAGCAGCTTAAACCCACCTAGGGATACCACCAATTCCCTAAAAAGACTTGAAATAGCAAAAATAAATAATGGCGTGTGAGCGCTAAAATTATATTAAAATGGTAAAAAACCTGGTGTAAATGTCTAATAAAGCTAAAAAAATATGAAATTAAAAAAATATAAATATGATAAACAGTGAACTAAAGAGGTGATAAATCTAAAGAAAACTAATGGGAGTCCCTGAAGACAACCAATAGGATTTGGGGGCTGACAAATAAACAAATGCCAAACAAAAACCATTTGATAAAAAAATCAAACGGCAGATGGATCAATGATGTACAAATGAAATTAAACTAGACTAAAATATATAGCAGTGTGAATAGCAAAATAAATAATTTGTGATAATAAAACAGTAAATCTAAAAATTAATAGAGGTCTCTAAAGACAAGGGATGAAACAAAGAACAAACACCTTGCTTAACCTTCTAAATCAAAAAGAAATGCACAGTGAATAAGCGTGTATAAAATGAAATAAAGCAATAGATATGAATTAGATGTAAAATATAAATAAAAAAAAGTTGAATAAGTCAGTAGATTCCCAATATAGAACAAGAGAACTGTGTCCAAGTCTATATAACTTGATCCGGCAGTATAGATGAAAGTAATAAATAAATGAGCAAGTCTATAGTAGAGTTCCTTGGCAGAGAAAGTCTCTTCAAATGTGGCCAAAAGTTCAAGGCTTAAATAGAAGTCACTTACAGTCTGAGGCCCAAATGATCGTATAGTGGTGCTAAAAATCCTGAAGACCGAAGAGACGCTGTGATAATAACCTCTGCCGTGTGTAAACAGTCGGTGCTGATGGTCACCACGGAAACTAGTAAACAAAATCTCTGGCAGCGTCGGAAGGGGAATCCCAGCCGGAGCGTGCAACGTTAGAGCAGGTCGGGGTAAAGATGGCCGCCCTCAACACTCAGAAAAGCTGAAGAAACATGCCGCAACAAAGTAAGCCTGTATTTCCTCATTAGAGAGAGCCGGAGCCCAGCAGGGAGCGGGGATTCCCCTTTCCAACGCTGCCAGAGATTTTGTTTACTAGTTTCCGTGGCGACCATCCGCACAGACTGTTTACACACAGCAGAGGTTATTATCACAGCGTCTCTTCGGTCTTCAGGATTTTTAGCACCACTATACGATCATTTGGGCCTCAGACTGTAAGTGACTTCTATTTAAGCCTTGAACTTTTGGCCACATTTGAAGAGACTTTCTCTGCCAAGGAACTCTACTATAGACTTGCTCATTTATTTATTACTTTCATCTATACTGCCGGATCAAGTTATATAGACTTGGACACAGTTCTCTTGTTCTATATTGGGAATCTATTGACTTATTCAACTTTTTTTATTTATATTTTACATCTAATTCATATCTATTGACTTATTATACTTTTTTATTTATATTCTACATCTAATTAGTATCTATTGCTTTATTTCATTTTATACACGCTTATTCACTGTGCATTTCTTTTTGATTTAGAAGGTTAAGCAAGGTGTTTGTTCCTTGTTTCATCCCTTGTCTTTAGAGACCTCTATTAATTTTTAGATTTACTGTTTTATTATCACAAATTATTTATTTTGCTATTCACACTGCTATATATTTTAGTCTAGTTTAATTTAATTTCTACATAACTGATCCATCTGCAGTTTGATTTTTCATCAAATGGTTTCTGTTTGGCATTTGTTTATTTATTTATTCATCTGAATCACTGTGTGTTTTTTGTATTTTTAGAGTGTAATAGGTAGCGTGTCAGCCCCCAAATCCTATTGGTTGTCTTCAGGGACTACCATTAGTTTTCTTCAGATTTATCACCTCTTTAGTTCACTGTTTATCATCTTTATATTTTATATTTTTTTTATTTCATATTTATTTAGTTTTATTAAACATTTACACCAGGTTTTTTACCATTTTAATATCATTTTAGCGCTCACACGCCATTATTTATTTTTGCTATTTAAATATATGCAATGTGCAAGAGAAACTAGGTGCTATGCACTAAACAGCTATATGCAATGTACAAGAGTAATTAGGTGCTATGCACCACACAAAGAGGCAAGGTAACAACAGGTAAACAAGGCAAGGATGGAGCAATGGCAAGGGACTGAGACAGGAACAATGGAGAGGAGGACAACAGAAAGCAGGAGTCAGCAGGGAAGATTCACTATAATCCGCACCAAGGCACAGGCTGGAGGGACAGAAGTATACAGCCAGCGCCAATAGGAAGCCAGGACAGAGACCAGCCTCCTTAGGAATGCCCAGCTAGCATGCACCAGTGTCCTGACATAGCGATGACGCTGCTAAGCAACCAGCCCCCACGCCAGCAGAGGGAGAAGGGAGGTGAGCACAGGAGATGCGCGCATCGCCTAGGAGATCACCGCCGCCGCGTCCTAACAATTCCCCCCCTTGAGGAGGGACCAAAGGACCTCTAACACCCATCTTGTCTGGAAACCTTCTAGAGAATTTTTGAAGGAGGCGTGGAGCATGAATGTCTTTAGCTGAAATTCACGAACGTTCTTCCGTACCGTAGCCTTTCCAGTGAACTAAAAAGTACCTCTTGTTCCTGATAAATTTGGTGTCAAGAATACAATCAATAATAAATTCTTGGTGATCCTTCACCAGTAAAGGAGATGGTTTTCTGTTGGTAGCGTTGTTGAATTTAGCAGAAGAGAAAGCGGGTTTGAATAGAGAACAATAGAATGTATTAGGAATTTTGAGATTTCCTGGAAGAGTAAGACAGAAAGCCACCGGATCAATTCTTTGAATAATCTTAAAAAGGCCAATAAATTTGGGACCAAACTTTTTGGTTGGTTGACGTAGTCTGATATTACAGGTTGACAGCCAAACTTTGTCGCCCACTCTGTAATTACATTTCCGATGATGCACGTCAAAGAATCTTTTTGCCTGAAGAGAGGCTTGTCTTAGTGTAAAATAAACATCCCTCCAAATCGATCGGAGATGATTAGCGGTGCTCTTGGCAGTTATCTAGAAGTTCCTCGAATGAATTGAATTTCAGATGGATTCCAAATAGACAGAAGAAAGGTGAGGTTTTGGTAGAAGAGTGAGGAGAATTATTGTAGGCAAATTCCGCCCATGGAAGGCAATCGGCCCAATTATCATGGCGTTTAGAAATAAAGCATCCGAGATATTGTTCCAGAGACTGATTGGTCCTTTCTGTCTGTCCATTTGATTGAGGGTGATATGCAGAAGATGGACTGAGGTTGATTCCAAGAAGATTCCGAAAAGCTTTCCAAGAGGGGGCGATGAACGGAGATCCTCTGTCTAAAACGATGTCAGTAGGAATGCCATGAAGACGGAAGAGATGAAGTGAAAACAACATTGCAAGGGTTTGAGCAGATGGAAGTTTCTTTAAAGGAATAAAATGTGCCATTTTAGAAAAGCGATCCACCACTACCCAGATGGTGGTGAAACCAGAGGAAGGAGGTAATTCGACAATAAAGTCCATTGAGATATGAGTCCAGGGTCTCTTGGGTATCAGGAGCGGAACTAACTGCCCAGAAGAAATATTTTGTGGAACTTTGCTACATGCACATATCTCACAGGAAAGAATAAATTCTCTAGCGTCTTCAAACATGTTTGGCCACCAGACATAACGAGAGATTAACTTGAAAGTCTTAGAAATTCCAGGATGTCCAGATGATTTTGTGCAATGAAACTCAGAAATAACTAATTTCCTAAACTTATGAGGAACGTAGAGAAGACCAGATGAAGTGGATGAGGGAGGCAATGACTGTACTTGATGAAGTTGAGCCGAGAGGTTTTGGGTAAGTCCAAGCAAGACACAGGAAGGAGCAATTATGGGTGTTGGATGCAGTTTAGGAGGATGATTATCCAGGAAGCTCCGGCACAGGGCATCAGCTTTCAAATTCTTTGAACCGGGTCAGTAAGTGATAGAGAAATGAAAGCGTGTAAAAAACAGAGCCCAGAAGGCCTGACAAGAGTTTAACCTTTTTGCTGAATGGATGTATTCCAGATTTTTATGATCAGTGAATACCGTCACAGGGTGACGGGTTTCCTCCAACCAATGACGCCATTCTTCCAGAGCCCATTTGATAACTAAAAGTTCTCTGTTGCCAATGTCATAGTTGACCTCTGCTGATGAAAACTTACGAGAAAAAAAAGCACATGGATGTAGTTTCTTGGAAATGGAATCCTCTTGAGAAAGAATAGCCCCAACTTCAACATCAGAGGCATCGACCTCTACTATGAACGGAATATCAGGATTCGGATAATGCAGGATTGGGGCCAAAACAAAGGCTTTTTTGAGATTAGAGAATGCTTGAACGGCTCGGGATGACCAGTTAGATGGATCTGCTTTTTTTTTGGGGTAAAGTCAGTAACTGGAGCCATGAGAAGGGAAACATTTTTAATAAATTCATGGTAAAAGTTTGCGAAGGAATCGTTGAATGGCTTTTAAATTAGATGGTTGCACCCAGTCGAGAACTGTCTTGATTTTACCAGGATCCATGGCGAAACCTTTGAAAGAAATGTGGTAACCTAAAAAAATTACTTGTTCAACCTCAAACTCACATTTACTCAGTTTAGCAAAAAGCTTGTTCGCCCAAAGTTTTAACAATACATTCCTTACATGAATACGGTTTTCAGAAATGGATTTGGCGTAAATTAGTATGTAGTTGAGGTACATGACCATAAACTTCCCCAGATAGTCTCTAAGAATGTCATTAATAAAGTCTTGGAAGACTGCCGGGCCATTACTCGAACGGCATGACCAGATACTCATAGTGTCCGGACTGAGTATTGAAAGCAGTCTTCCACTCGTCACCTTGACGAATACGAATGAGGTTGTAGGCACCTCTGAGGTCAATCTTTGTAAATATTCTTGTTCCACGAAGTTGATTAAACAGATCGGAGATCAGTGGCAAAGGATAAGAATTTTTAACATAAATATCATTGAGTGCATGATAATCAATACATGGACGTAAGGTCCCGTCCTTTTTAGCAACAAAAAAGAAACCTGCCCCCACAGAAGATTTAGAGGGACAGAGAATCCCTTTAGCCAGATTCTCTTATGTAGTCTTCCATGGCTTTAGACTCAGCGAGGGAGAGTGAGTAGAGTCTTCCTTAAGGCAGACTGGAGTTGGGTAGAAGATCTATGGAGCAGTCATAAGGACGATGTGGTGGAAGAGAATCAGCAGCTCTCTCAGAAAAGATATCCATAAAGTCGCGATAGACGTCAGGTAAACCTTCAGGGGAGACAGAAACTGAGCGAATGGGAAGTTTAATACGCGATTTAGAACATTGCGGATTACATTGAGCAATTTCTCCAGACGTCCAATTGATTAAAAGGTTGTGTAGCGTTAGCCATGGATGCCCCAGGATTAGGGGTACTGAAGGAGATGTAATCAAATAGAATTGAATTACTTCCGAATGAAGGGCTCCTAATGAAAGTTGAAGAGTTGTAGTAGAATTTATGAAGATGCCACCTTAAATGGGGTTAACGTCCAGGGCACATATGGAAACTGAATGGTCCAGAGGAATAGATGGAATGAGTAAGGAACTAAAAAGTTTCCTGCAGCACTGCTGTCAATAAATGCTGTGATTGCTTTAGTCCTTCCTGAATAGGAGATACTTGCCGGCACGAGGAGAGAGTTAATTTTAGAAACAAGGTTTAGACCTAGATGAACCTCTCTGACTTCACCTAGGTCCGGGCTTTTACTGGTTTTCTAGGACAATTGCGGACCAGATGTCCCTTTAGACCGCAATATAAACAGAGGCCCAGAGTTCTCCTCCGTTGCTTTTCTTGATCTGAAAGGCGAAAAGCTCCAAGTTGCATAGGTTCAGGAGGGTTTTCTCTAGTGGGATTTGAGAAGGTAGTGGTTTGTGAGAAACGTCCTTCTTTCTCGCCTCTACATTCCCTTAATCTTCGGTCGATGCGAATGGCAAGAGACATTAGCTCATCAAGTGAAGAAGGAACCGGGTATTGGACCAAGGAATCTTTAATTTGGTCCGACAGGCCCAGGCGGAATTGACTCCGGAGTGCAGGGTCGTTCCAATTGCTGTCGGCTACCCATCTGCGAAACTCTGCACAATATTGTTCTGCTGGGTCTTTGTTTTGATGGAGTTTACGAAGATGGATTTCAGCAGAGCTTATCCGGTCTGGGTCATCATAGATTTGACCCATTAAATTGAAGAATTCATCCACAGATTGAACAGCCACATGATCTGGAGTGAGACCAAATGCCCAGGTCTGAGGGTCCCCTTGAAGTAAAGACATGATGATTCCTACTTTTTGGAGGCTGGTTCCAGAAGATCTTGGTCTCAGTTTAAAATAAAGCTTGAAGCTTTCTCTGAATCTGAGGAAATCTCGACGGTCCCCAGTGAATCGGTCAGGAAAATTTAGCTTGGGTTCTTGAGTGTCACTGGCTGGTACTGGTTGCTGTGGAGCGGCCGCTTGTTCTTGGATCGTAAGTCTATTAGATAGTTCTTAAACAATCTGTGATAAGGTCTGAATTTGATTGGCCAGAACCTGGGCCGGGCTTTGCTGCTCCGGATTCATTGGAATGATAAGGACTTTTTCCCCTACACACTGGCGGATTATAATGTTAGGTTCTAAGGGTAGGTAATAGAGGAAAGAGGCCAATATAGGAGTACGGAGGAGACCGCTCAGTGTACAACAATAGAATAATAATGGTGTACCGTGAATAAGAGAAAATGGAAGCAGTGCTCCAAATACTTATGTGCAGTGTTCAAGGGTAAACAGGTGCTTATGTGCCAAACAAATATATGCAGTGTACAAAGGTAAATGGGTGCAATGCACCAAGCACTTATATGCAGGGTTCAAGGGTAAATGGGTGCTATGCACCAAACAGATATATGCAATAAACAAGGGTAATTAGGTGCTATGCACCAAACAATATATGCAATGTGCAAGAGTAACCAGGTGCTCTGCACCAAACAGTTATATACAATAAACAAGAGTAAATAGGTGCTATGCACCAAACAATATATGCAATGTGCAAGAGTAACCAGGTGCTATGCACCAAACAGTTATATACAATAAACAAGAGTAAATAGGTGCTATGCACCAAACAATATATGCAATGTGCAAGAGTAACCAGGTGCTATGCACCAAACAGATATATGCAATAAACAAGGGTAATTAGGTGCTATGCACCAAACAATATATGCAATGTGCAAGAGTAACCAGGTGCTATGCACCAAACAGATATATGCAATAAACAAGGGTAATTAGGTGCTATGCACCAAACAATATATGCAATGTGCAAGAGTAACCAGGTGCTATGCACCAAACAGTTATATACAATAAACAAGAGTAAATAGGTGCTATGCACCAAACAATATATGCAATGTGCAAGAGTAACCAGGTGCTATGCACCAAACAGATATATGCAATAAACAAGGGTAATTAGGTGCTATGCACCAAACAATATATGCAATGTGCAAGAGTAACCAGGTGCTATGCACCAAACAGTTATATACAATAAACAAGAGTAAATAGGTGCTATGCACCAAACAATATATGCAATGTGCAAGAGTAACCAGGTGCTATGCACCAAACAGTTATATACAATAAACAAGAGTAAATAGGTGCTATGCACCAAACAATATATGCAATGTGCAAGAGTAACCAGGTGCTATGCACCAAACAGTTATATACAATAAACAAGAGTAAATAGGTGCTATGCACCAAACAATATATGCAATGTGCAAGAGTAACCAGGTGCTATGCACCAAACAGTTATATACAATAAACAAGAGTAAATAGGTGCTATGCACCAAACAATATATGCAATGTGCAAGAGTAACCAGGTGCTATGCACCAAACAGTTATATACAATAAACAAGAGTAAATAGGTGCTATGCACCAAACAATATATGCAATGTGCAAGAGTAACCAGGTGCTATGCACCAAACAGTTATATACAATAAACAAGAGTAAATAGGTGCTATGCACCAAACAATATATGCAATGTGCAAGAGTAACCAGGTGCTATGCACCAAACAGTTATATACAATAAACAAGAGTAAATAGGTGCTATGCACCAAACAATATATGCAATGTGCAAGAGTAACCAGGTGCTATGCACCAAACAGTTATATACAATAAACAAGAGTAAATAGGTGCTATGCACCAAACAATATATGCAATGTGCAAGAGTAACCAGGTGCTATGCACCAAACAGTTATATACAATAAACAAGAGTAAATAGGTGCTATGCACCAAACAATATATGCAATGTGCAAGAGTAACCAGGTGCTATGCACCAAACAGTTATATACAATAAACAAGAGTAAATAGGTGCTATGCACCAAACAATATATGCAATGTGCAAGAGTAACCAGGTGCTATGCACCAAACAGTTATATACAATAAACAAGAGTAAATAGGTGCTATGCACCAAACAATATATGCAATGTGCAAGAGTAACCAGGTGCTATGCACCAAACAGTTATATACAATAAACAAGAGTAAATAGGTGCTATGCACCAAACAATATATGCAATGTGCAAGAGTAACCAGGTGCTATGCACCAAACAGTTATATACAATAAACAAGAGTAAATAGGTGCTATGCACCAAACAATATATGCAATGTGCAAGAGTAACCAGGTGCTATGCACCAAACAGTTATATACAATAAACAAGAGTAAATAGGTGCTATGCACCAAACAATATATGCAATGTGCAAGAGTAACCAGGTGCTATGCACCAAACAGTTATATACAATAAACAAGAGTAAATAGGTGCTATGCACCAAACAATATATGCAATGTGCAAGAGTAACCAGGTGCTATGCACCAAACAGTTATATACAATAAACAAGAGTAAATAGGTGCTATGCACCAAACAATATATGCAATGTGCAAGAGTAACCAGGTGCTATGCACCAAACAGTTATATACAATAAACAAGAGTAAATAGGTGCTATGCACCAAACAATATATGCAATGTGCAAGAGTAACCAGGTGCTATGCACCAAACAGTTATATACAATAAACAAGAGTAAATAGGTGCTATGCACCAAACAATATATGCAATGTGCAAGAGTAACCAGGTGCTATGCACCAAACAGTTATATACAATAAACAAGAGTAAATAGGTGCTATGCACCAAACAATATATGCAATGTGCAAGAGTAACCAGGTGCTATGCACCAAACAGTTATATACAATAAACAAGAGTAAATAGGTGCTATGCACCAAACAATATATGCAATGTGCAAGAGTAACCAGGTGCTATGCACCAAACAGTTATATACAATAAACAAGAGTAAATAGGTGCTATGCACCAAACAATATATGCAATGTGCAAGAGTAACCAGGTGCTATGCACCAAACAGTTATATACAATAAACAAGAGTAAATAGGTGCTATGCACCAAACAATATATGCAATGTGCAAGAGTAACCAGGTGCTATGCACCAAACAGTTATATACAATAAACAAGAGTAAATAGGTGCTATGCACCAAACAATATATGCAATGTGCAAGAGTAACCAGGTGCTATGCACCAAACAGTTATATACAATAAACAAGAGTAAATAGGTGCTATGCACCAAACAATATATGCAATGTGCAAGAGTAACCAGGTGCTATGCACCAAACAGTTATATACAATAAACAAGAGTAAATAGGTGCTATGCACCAAACAATATATGCAATGTGCAAGAGTAACCAGGTGCTATGCACCAAACAGTTATATACAATAAACAAGAGTAAATAGGTGCTATGCACCAAACAATATATGCAATGTGCAAGAGTAACCAGGTGCTATGCACCAAACAGTTATATACAATAAACAAGAGTAAATAGGTGCTATGCACCAAACAATATATGCAATGTGCAAGAGTAACCAGGTGCTATGCACCAAACAGTTATATACAATAAACAAGAGTAAATAGGTGCTATGCACCAAACAATATATGCAATGTGCAAGAGTAACCAGGTGCTATGCACCAAACAGTTATATACAATAAACAAGAGTAAATAGGTGCTATGCACCAAACAATATATGCAATGTGCAAGAGTAACCAGGTGCTATGCACCAAACAGTTATATACAATAAACAAGAGTAAATAGGTGCTATGCACCAAACAATATATGCAATGTGCAAGAGTAACCAGGTGCTATGCACCAAACAGTTATATACAATAAACAAGAGTAAATAGGTGCTATGCACCAAACAATATATGCAATGTGCAAGAGTAACCAGGTGCTATGCACCAAACAGTTATATACAATAAACAAGAGTAAATAGGTGCTATGCACCAAACAATATATGCAATGTGCAAGAGTAACCAGGTGCTATGCACCAAACAGTTATATACAATAAACAAGAGTAAATAGGTGCTATGCACCAAACAATATATGCAATGTGCAAGAGTAACCAGGTGCTATGCACCAAACAGTTATATACAATAAACAAGAGTAAATAGGTGCTATGCACCAAACAATATATGCAATGTGCAAGAGTAACCAGGTGCTATGCACCAAACAGTTATATACAATAAACAAGAGTAAATAGGTGCTATGCACCAAACAATATATGCAATGTGCAAGAGTAACCAGGTGCTATGCACCAAACAGTTATATACAATAAACAAGAGTAAATAGGTGCTATGCACCAAACAATATATGCAATGTCACATGTTACACTGGTAAAGGAAGCAGTCACATAGCAGCGGCACATGTTATACTGGTACAGGAAGCAGTCACATAGCAGCGGCACATGTTATACTGGTACAGGAAGCAGTCACATAGCAGTGACACATATTACACTGGTACAGGAAGCAGTCACATAACAGAGGCACATGTTACACTGGCACAGGAAGCAGTCACATAACAGAGACACATGTTACACTGGTACAGGAAGCAGTCACATAGCAGCGGCACATGTTATACTGGTACAGGAAGCAGTCACATAGCAGCGGCACGTTACACTGGTACAGGAAGCAGTCACATAGCAGAGACACATATTACACTGGTACAGGAAGCAGTCACATAACAGAAGCACGCTACACTGGTACAGGAGGGCCTGTGCTGCACGTTTAAATAGGGAGGAGTAGATCCCTATTGGAGACAAGGTTTGGACAGCAAAGTTAATTAGAGATCCAGCCTCTAGACAACAGGTGTACTCATTAACAGACAACTGTACCCTAATGGAGCTCCAAGTCAGATAGGTCATAGGAAACACTGGGGATGTTGAGCTAACTAAACCTCAATGGAGAAACACAAGCAGACCAGACTCCAAAGTTAAGGAAATTACATTTCCTGATGTAACACCTGTGTTTTGTGACAGAAATTATGTAACCCAAGAAGGGCATCTGGGATTGTTCAAAGCTGCACTTCTCCAGTTTAGTGTAGAGACCGTTTTGTCTGAGGCGGGATAGCACTTTGGAAACTTGAGTCCTGTGGGTGTCTAAGTCAGGTGAAAAAATGAGGATATCATCCAAATAGACTACCACGTACACGTAGGATGTCCCAGAATATCTCATTCATGAAGCTCCGAAACACTGCAGGAGCATTACATAATCCGAGAGGCATGACGAAGTACTCGCAGTGATACTCCCTGGTGTTAAACGCAGTCTTCCACTCATCACCCTCTCGGATCCTTTAGAGCTTGTAAGCCCCATGCAGGTCCAGCTTACTGTGCACAATAGCCCCCTTGACATGGTGAAAGAGTTCGGAAATCAAGGGTTAAGAGTAGTGGTTTTTAATGGTGCTTTCATTAAGACCCCTATAGTCAATACAGAATGCCAGATTTTCTCTAATGTAATCTGACACAGCCTGTGTCTCTGGTACTGACAGGGGGAAGGTACGACCATGTGGAGGTGTTTTGCCAGGAATGAGTTTTATAGTTCAATCCTATGGACGCTGAGGAGGAAGCATTCTTTTTGGAAAAGACGTCAGCAAATTGAGCATAATGTGGGGGTAGCAGTTGCTATGGATAACCGGGCTGGAGGTATGACTAAAGTAGACAGGATTTATGACACTCGGATCCCCAGGATAACACTTCCGATGTGTGCCAATCCAATGTGTTTGAACCCAGGACTACAGGTCGAATAACAGATGACAGAACGAGAAATTAAATCTTCTCAGTGTGTAGGGATCCCACTCTAAGGCGGAGAGGGACAGTGCACTGCTGCAATGGGTTATAACCTATCCGGCTGCCATCAATAGCAGATAGAGTAATAGCCCTGTCTAAAGGTGTGGTTGGTCGGCCTAACTCAGCTACAATTTCTGCAGAGATGAAGTTGCCTGAAGTACTGGAATCCCCAATAGCGGTGAAGACATGAGAGTGTTCAGCATGTAGGAAGATCACAGGCATGCACAGATGCTGATCCAAACATCCTGAAGCGACAGGGAGCTGTATACAAGAACCCAGTGAAGCTCTCTGGGAACAACTAGGTGCATGCGCTTCCCGGAGGATTGGGACATGCGTCACGGAAATGCCCAGGATTGGCAAAGTACAACCATAAACGATTGTTTCTTTGGGCCTGATCCAGACCTACGCTCATAAAATGCTCATGTGCGTAGCGTATTCACGCCAGCGAACCTACGATGCACTCCCCTTGGTCGTGCTTAGTCTTGCCTTTTTAAGTTGAGCAAACTCTACCCTAACTTTTCTGAACATAACCACCATCGTCCGTAAGCTCATTGTGCAGTTACAATGCTTTGCTTGCCCATACTGTACGATTTAAATGCCTCACCTCCCCCCGGTGCGTATTTACGGATTTCATATGGCTGGCATGCCCCTACGAGCGGTGGTACAAAGCTGGTACGCTCAAGGCCCATGCGCTCTGAATTTCAGAGCGTAAGGGCGTAACATCTTCCCCGCGCATGCGCAGTAAGTACAAATGGCAGTTTTTACGCTTACGACCATCGTAGAAACGTACTCGAGCGTAGGTTTGGATCAGGCCCTTTGTCTCTCCAACTCCTGAGGATAAATCCGAGCGTAAGCCAAGTGCATCGGTTCCTCCAATGGAGCAGCAGTAGGAGGTGAAACAGGTGGCTGAGAAAAATAAACATGGAACTTGGGGGCCAGATGTGGGAAGACTGTTACACGCTGTCAGGGTACCTCTGGCAGCATTTCAGTTCTGTATAGACATTGCGTTCTTTAGGACCTGACATCCCTGACTTTACTCTCGCTGAAGGTGTGTCTGCTTGCAGGCTCTGATTGGCGGCGGGAACTTTAAATAGCTGCTCCTGTGTCTGGTTTCCCGCATCTAGTCTGCTGTTTTGTGTGCCTCGTGTTCCTGTTTGGCGTTTGCTGTTGTACATCCTCCGTTGTTACCCTATACTCTCTCCCAGTCCTCACGGTGTCCTGTTCTGTCAGTGCATGTGTGAGTGTACACTCACGGTGTCTCATCTTAGAGAAAACTGCCAACCTCTGTTTCTAGGTTTTAGAGTCGTGCCTTCCAACTCCAGCCCCATTCTGAGTTTACCCTCTGTCAGAGTGTGCGCTGTGTATTGGGATTACTCCAGCAGCTCTCAGTATCTCCAGCCCCATTCTGAGTTTACCATGTGTCAGTGTGTGTGCCCTTTCTTTGAACCAACTCCAACAGCTCTCAGTATCTCCAGCCTCATTCTGTGTTACCATCTGTCAGAGTGTGTGCTGTGTATAGAGATTACTCCAGCAGCTCTCTGTATCTCCAGCCCCATTCTGAGTTTACCATCTGTCAGAGTGTGTGTGCTGTGTATTAAGCCTCCTCCTGTGGCTCTCAGTATCTCCAGCCCTATTCTGAGTTTACCATCTGTCAGAGTGTGCGTTGTGTATAGAGATTACTCCAGCAGCTCTCTGTATCTCCAGCTCCATTCTGAGTTTACCATCTGTCAGAGTGTGTGCTGTGTATAGGGATTACTCCAGCTCCATTCTGCATTTTTCACCTGTCAGAGTGTGCGTGCTGTATACTTACCTGTCCTGTCTGAGATAGTGGTCAGGCGACAGTCAGGGCATAATGTTTGGGAAGTCCAGTCCGTCTTTCTGTCAGTGGTGTTCCATCCTGTACATCATACTTACCTTTGGTCCCTGCTCTTTCGGTACATTGTGGTACAATTGGGTTCCTGCTCTTGTTAGCGGCCTGCCAGGTATCTCCAGGGACCGTCACCAGGGGCTTCGACCTGCTGGATGTCCCGCAGCCCAGACTATCCTCACCATCAGGGACTCTAGCGAAAACCAGGCCCCAGTTAGATTCCGCTCCCCGGTGTGGTACCTGGGTACCTGTAACAAAGACTTTACGAGCACGAACCCCTTCACGGTTACACTCCTGGTAGCCTATGTCTATACGATTTTATAGAGAGATTAAATTGTTCAGGGGGTCAGGGAGTTCCCGGGCAGCTAGCTCATCTTTTACCCGGTCAGCCAGACCTTGCCAGAAGACAGCAATGAGAGCCTCTTGATTCAAATTCACTTCAGAAGTCAGTATGCGGAATGTTATAGCATACTGACCAACGGTATCGGAACCCGGGCGCAGCTGAAGTAAGGTAGAGGTAGCAGATGACACTCTTCTTGGCTCGTCAAAGGTTTTACGGAATGAATCCAGAAAGGCTGAGTAGTCGTTGCCTAGTCTTTACGTTCCCATAGAGGAGAGGCCCAGGCTAAGGATTGATCCGATAATAAAGAAATTATATATGCAACATTCAAAACGGCAAGCAGGGAAATTGCCAGGAGTCAGGTCAAATGGAATAGAACATTGGTCCAAGAATCCCCAGTAAATCTTGGGGTCATCTGTGAACTTTGCTGGAGTCAGAAGATGCAATCCAGGAGCTGAAGGTGCCACTGAAGGAGCTACAGCAGATTTCAGCTGAATGACCGGTGAAGTGGTAACAGCGGCTGCAATGGAATCCAAACGGCCTGACAATTGCTGCAGCAATCCGACCTTGCTCCTCCCCTTGCTTCTCCACAGCATCAAAGTGGAAGGTCTCACAACAGGATCTGACATCATTTTTATGTTTTTATGTCCCCAGCAGACGTAAATATGCAAGGAAACGTTGTTCTGGATCTGTATATACACTCCTCTATATGGCCTGGTACTCTAGCCATTACTCAGTTACTAATCATGAACTATCTTTAAAATAAAAGTCAGAGAATTAGTTACAGATATCTGCAGATATGTGATAAGTCATCTGCCACTCTCAAGGCTTCTCTGCTGGATGGTCCTAACTCTAAACTTTAGAGCCCCAACTATGGGTCACGTATCCATTATCTTTCTAAACCAAGAGCTCACCTCTCATGAAGATCTCCAAAACTGCCACTCTGAGACCGCACCCCGTCTCAGCTGCAATCCCAGACAGACTTTAAAACACACATCCATGACGGAGGTTGCTTCAAATCAGTTTATAAAGTAATATATATTGCAGGTGCACAAGGCAAGGGGAATTTGCACAAAAAACAAAACAAGGCCTGGCACTCTAGCCAGGCCATGGATGTGTATTTTAAAGTCTGTCTGGGATTGCAGCTGAGAGGGGGTGCGGTCTTAGAGTGGCAATTTTGGAGATTTGGGGATCTTCATGAGAGGTGAGCTCTTGGATTAGAAAGATATTGGATATGTGACCCACAGTTGGGGCGCTAAAGTTTAGAGTTAGGTTTAGAGTTAGGACCATCCAGCAGAGAAGCCATGAGAGTGGCAGATGGCTTATCACATATTTGCAGATATCTGATATATAGATAGATAGATAGATAGATAGATATGTATTAATATAAGTCATATATATTTAATTTTATGCCAGTGGGCAATAAAACCTAATATTCCTTATTATTTTCTGTTATATATATTTTTCATAACAATTTTTTATTAATTAATAAAAAGATTTATTTTTTATTTTTTAATTAATTTTTCTTCATAGTTACAGTTTCGCATCGATTCTTTACGTTGCCTTACACAAGTATCTATATAATAAACATTGGTCCATTATTAAATATTTTGGCCCAGTGTTTAAACATTAAAATATTGGAGTATTGGAACATTAAAATATTAAAATACAGATATGTGTGAACGTTATAAAATGTGGATTCTTGCAAAATAGAGATATAAAAATATTGAAATGTTATATGCACATATTAATATGAATAACAAATATACCTTTTGCATAGTATTTTTTGTATGCTTGTTATTAGTCCAAATTTTTCCTGCTTTTGTATTTTTTGAAAAATGACAACAAATACAAATATATACATGGTACTTTCAATTATACACACATGTGAGTGTATATGCGGATATGCATCTGTCCCAGGCATTGCGGGACATATTCCGTTCTATATATTCACATATGCTTTTTGTTCTGTTTTGTTTTGTTTTTTTGCTTCATCAATTTGTGGCATACTCAATTTATTTTTAATTTATTTTTTTATTATGTTTATCAGTTGGTCAATCTATTATTTATTTTTCTGTATTCTACGTATCAATTTACCTTTCTGACTCCTTGAAACAATTTTTATGATATGTACCCCTTTGTAAATTGCTATAATTGTTTTTTAATCATTTACATCCAGAGGCTCATTCAGGTGTTTCTTCCCTTCTAATTAAATGTTGGTACAAAAGGAACTCACCTGGTGTAATCAGATACTTACTTTCCCTCTGAAAAAATCGCCGCAGAGCGATGAAACGCGTAAGGGCTTGCTAACCACGCGTCTACCGCTCCACGTCTCCTCTATTCCTCTGCTAGTGGTCGTGGTTACCTTTGGTGCTTTGTCACACACAGTGGGAGCGCCTCCCGGCTAATGGACTCCCGTGTATCTCCTGGTTAGCCGGCTCCATTAGACTACTGCTGACATCTGCCTGTTCGAGTCCACTCACTATCTGGTGGGACGCCTGCGTGCCCTGCCATCGGCACCGGGACATCTATCTTCCGGCTCTGCGTTGGTTTCGGGGGCCACCTGTCAGCCCTATTGGACCCATGATTGCCTGCCCGTTCTGTGGGTTTTTCTCACCAGACACTCTGCCGCATTGCAGATTCCTTCACGCCGCGAGCTGACACACGTGGCTATTATTGTTTACATCGGCCGGCAGCTGCAAGCCGGCCCACGTGCCAAATAGTGTTTACACCAGCCAACAGTATACTCAGCTCACGGAGCAAGCTGTCGAGACCACGCTATTCTCATCAGCTAGCATTATACTCAGCTTACGGAGCACGCTGTCGAGACCACGCTATTTTCATCCAGCTTCCATTCACCACTCATCACCATATATTTCATCTACCGTGAGTAACCCTCAACCACTTGAGGAATAATATTGTGCTTTCTTAATTACTATCAACCAGGGTACCCTGAGCCTATATTATCTTCATTATTCTTCCTCTGGAGACTATTCATAGGTCCAATTTATTGGAGACTATTCCTATTAATATCTGTGGAGCTTTACGTGGCTAGCTTATTAATTATTATTTTTATACTACTTTTTATGTGTTTGATATTTTAATAAATTGTCAATTTTCATGTTAAATACTTTCAAGCAGTCTTTTTGTAGTTTTTGTATACTTTTGGCGCTATTCTACATTTTCTCTTTTAGGATATAAAAAGCTTAGGGTTCGGCTGCAGGACATGGAAGGTTAGGGTTATGCTGTGGGAGATGGAGGGTTAAGGTTAAGGTAATGGAACGGAAGGTTAGGGTAAGGGTTAGGGTTAGGGGAAAATCTTATCTTTCACCATAAGAGCCATAGGAGCATCTTCACTTGTTGCGGGGTCCACACTGTCTTCTTTGCAGCAGTCGCAAAATTACTGCTGATGCCACTGCACCGCCAGAATATGTTGCAAATTGATAAACCACATCGCAGAACCACAACCTCTATAACCTACCAGTCTCTCCACTGAGTTGTTTTTGTAAAATATCATTTATCTACTCTGCCTAACAAGCTAATGGGGCTGACTGAGAGAGAAAGCTAAAAAGGAGAAAATCTGCACCTCAAGGAAACCCTTTTGAGCTACGGGTGAGCAAATTTAAACTGCAAACACTATTAGAGTTGAGATGTTGAGGAGTGTCCTAGTTCAACCAGTTCAACTTTATTTTGCTTAAACTGATATTATTGGGTTTTGTAACATTAGAAAAACAGAAAGGCAAGTAACAATGAAAAGCACAGTACAAGTTGTTCCTAGATACTTGCTGTAAATATGTTGACAGCCAGAGAGATAAAAAGAGAAAAAGGCCAAAGACAACAGAAGAGGCAGGAAGGCGACTAGGATGGGTGTGGGTCCCCATATTTCCGAACACGGTGCTCCAAAAGGTAAGGCTTCCCTACTCCCTTACCCTAAGCCTCCCCACTCCCTAACACAAACCCTAAGTACCCCATCCAGCAGCCTAACCCTAAGTCCCCCCCTGTAGCCTAACCCTAAGTCCCCATATAGGATTACTCACCTCTCCGGTGGTCTGGTTCTGGCGGCGGCGCTGTTTTCCCAAAAATAAATGGGTGAGTATGCGAATCGCCTACTCACCCATTCATAAAAAAAGTTTCTGCAGTGTTACACATTCGAAATAGGGACAGCCGAAAAGACACTTTTGGCTGTCCCTATTTCGCAATGTGTAACATCGCAGCGGGGACTTGCAACAGGCTAGGATGACAAAGAAACATAGCGAAGAGGGAGGAGTGGGGGGGGATGTGAGACTTTGGGTTTGAGATGGGCTGACATGTTGCAAAAGGCACAACCACTCAATGAATGCATAGACTACTGAAGTCATTTAAACCAGTCTGGACATGAGTTCCACCTAGGCTTGATTGGTAACTTAAGGCTCTTCATGCAAGGGCTGAACCCTGACAAATATAGCTAGTGTGAAAACCTTAGTCAACCTAGACATAGGACCTGATTTAGAGATTGAAAATAAAAACCTAAAGTTACACCTGGGCTAAACCATGTTGATTTCAGGGGAGTCAAATTTCATTTGTTGCAACAGTATTATAGTTAAAAGGTGATGTTTCCCAGCTCAAGTCTAATTAGCAGTTTAAAAGTGAAGCTGATCAGGTATCTGTGTGCAATAAGTAAAAGCAAAGCATTCT
>WWET01005284.1:61637-79774 GCA_011038615.1 Limnodynastes dumerilii
GCTTGCTTCTGCGGCCCCGCGCGGGGCATTCGCAACCAAAATGCAAGCTAGGGCTTGCAGGGCCGCCAGGCTTGCAAAAAAAAAAAAAAAAAGAAGATGTAAATGGGTGCGTGGGGCCCCCTAGGGACCCCTGACCTGCGGGGCCACCTATATGGCCTATGCCATGGGCCGCCTATGAGTGTCGGGGAAGTCAGGTGCTGTTACGCTACGGGGTGACTTTAAAAATAGCAGAGGTGTAGTGATGATTGGCTGGAAGACAAGATTACGATATAGACACGTCCCTCAATGCATTGACCATGATCTCCAGCTTTCAGTCCTGGCTGTCCTCCGATGGGCTGTAAAGGCTTTCCAGCAGAAGCAGAAGAAAGTCTGTACATCCCATCAGAGGACAACCACTGTCAGCTGGGAATCATACAGTATCTGCAGCTTCCTTCAGTGTGATGCTGGTATTAGGTCACGTGAGCATCATTCACACACAGAGGAGTAAATCCATTCATTATATTAGAGGTTTTAAAAAGATAGATTGGGGTCACTAGGATAATGTTTGTATGGTATGACCCTAAGATCTAGTCCGTATTGTTTGGTAGTCTATAGGATGCAGTGTGCATTGTGTGGCAGTCACTAGGATGAAGCCAGTATTGTATGGCAGTCACTTGGATGCAGTGGGAATTGTACAGCAGAGACTATGAAGCTGTCTGTATTGTATAATAGACTAGGAAGTTGTCTGTATTGTACAGCAGAGACTATGAAGCTGTCTGTATTGTATAATAGACTAGGAAGTTGTCTGTATTGTACAGCAGAGACTATGAAGCTGTCTGTATTGTATAATAGACTAGGAAGTTGTCTGTATTGTACAGCAGAGACTATGAAGCTGTCTGTATTGTATAATAGACTAGGAAGTTGTCTGTATTGTACAGCAGAGACTATGAAGCTGTCTGTATTGTATAATGGAGACTAGGAATCTATCTGTATAAGTATAACATAAGAGGCATTAATGGGGAGCATAATGGTGTAACAATGATTGGATGTATTTACATATTAAACATTTGATTTCTTCATACTAAACTCTCCAATTTCTCTGCATTCTCACCAGCAGAGTTGGGACAGGGAGGGGTGTATTAGATGGGGCTGAATCCAGGAAATTAAACCATTTCACTGACACAAAGTGCTGTCATAACAATTTATCAATTACAATCTGTAAAACAAAGACTGCGGTGAACTGAGTAACAACTCAAATATTGTATTCAATACAACATGTCAGCATTAGATAATATAATGCCATTTAAAAATGCACTGCTCAAACCAGTAATTAAAAGTATTTTAAAATAAAGCAAGAATAACCCAATACTTTGCTTATCTTAGTCAGTAGCTATAGGCTCAGTCATTACAAGGTACAATGAGGTCCACCCATTAGTATATTGGATCATGATAATGCTACTTTCTCCATTTTTCAGTCCATCAATGAGCGCCCCTGTTAGTTTTGGCATCCATACAAACTGCACTAAAAGCCCTTCCTGATTCTGTTTATACAGATCCAGTATGATGCCCATCTCCTTAGCACCTTACTTGGTTGTAGCCTAATGAACATTTTATTTCTTCATATCAAGGCATCCCAGCAACTAAACGTCTCACTGTGGTTTAAGCCTTGCTGAAAAGCGGTACTTGCAACATTTCAAATAAAAAATAATAATTTATCTTTGTAACAATTTCTTACCTTTTTCTCACATGTCTAAAAAGATGTGTCTTGATAATAAAAGATTTCCCACATTCAGAGCACACATAAGGTTTCACCTTAAAATCGTGCTGTGACACTAAGCATTCTTATAAAGTCCTTTTTCAGTCCTCTTATTGAAGTCTCTAAAATGTAGTCTCTCCTTTTTTTCAGATTTCCCAGATGATCTCCTAGAATATTGTTCCCGTTGTTCCTCCAATCCGCATTTATATGTTGACACACCAACAAGAGAACAATCACATTGCGCTTTTTGAAACAATTTCAATAAAGAAAATATCACACTCACGTGGTAATTCTCTTGGTTTGATGCAGTGAATCAATCTTTAAACTCCTCCTTCTCGTATTGTTTCTTCACAGGTTATTTCTCATTGACATTTGAAATTCATGCAGAGAAATAGAAAGATATATTTTGTGTAGTCTTTTTCTCACCCCAGGGCACAGCAGGACATACACTTACATTCTAATTTCTTGTGTCAAAAGCCTGTCAATCACTATTCGGAGCCCCTGCACAGCTTCTATCCAGTGTATCAATCCTCATATGAAGAAAAGAAAAAGAAAAAAACGACCAAATTGTGCAGTGTATTTAACCAAAAAAGGCAGAGGTGTCACGAATCACACTCACAAACTACTTCTCTTGGGTATGTGCTTCTCAACTCAAATCTCCTCGGGTACAGGCTTCTCAGCTCCTATCTCCGTCCTGCAAACACTTATTCAGACCCCCGTATAGCTTCTATCCAGTATATAGATTGTCACATACAAAAGAAAAACCAACCAAATTGTGCAGTATGTTCAACCCCACAGAATAGAAATATGAGGAATCACACTCACAAGTTATCCCTCTTGGGTATATGCTTCTCAGCCCACAATTTATTCCTCTTAGGTTAAGGCTTCTCAGCTGCTATCTCCATCCGACAGCAACAGTTTATTCATAATTCAAGAACTACTCCAATTCTTCTTAGAATTAGTGATTCAATAACTATATTGCTTCTTCCAACAATCCTTTTTTTATTTCAAAGTCATGAAGATTTACCAGCCCAGCCATATTCATTTCATTTTAATATTGTAAAAACTATATGACAGTAAAAACAATACAATAGCCGCAGGGCATGTGTCTTCCAAATGCGGATGGAGATAGGAGCTGAGAAGCCTGTACCCGAGGAGATTTGAGTTGAGAAGCACATACCCAAGAGAAGTAGTTTGTGAGTGTGATTCGTGACACCTCTGCCTTTTTTGGTTAAATACACTGCACAATTTGGTCGTTTTTTTCTTTTTCTTTTCTTCATATGAGGATTGATACACTGGATAGAAGCTGTGCAGGGGCTCCGAATAGTGATTGACAGGCTTTTGACACAAGAAATTAGAATGTAAGTGTATGTCCTGCTGTGCCCTGGGGTGAGAAAAAGACTACACAAAATATATCTTTCTATTTCTCTGCATGAATTTCAAATGTCAATGAGAAATAACCTGTGAAGAAACAATACGAGAAGGAGGAGTTTAAAGATTGATTCACTGCATCAAACCAAGAGAATTACCACGTGAGTGTGATATTTTCTTTATTGAAATTGTTTCAAAAAGTGAAACTCTTGCGTGATGTGGTTGGTGTCTCCACATATAAATGCGTATTGGAGGAACAAAGGGGACGATATTCTAGGAGATCATCTGGGAAATCTGAAATCTGAAAAAAAGAGAGACTACATTTTAGAAACTTCAATAAGAGGACTGAAAAAGGACTTTATAAGAATGCTTAGTGTCACAGCACGATTTTAAGGTGAAACCTTATGTGTGCTCTGAATGTGGGAAATCTTTTATTATCAAGACACATCTTTTTAGACATGTGATAAAAAGGTAAGAAATTGTTACAAAGATAAATTATTATTTTTTATTTGAAATGTTGCAAGTACCGCTTTTCAGCAAGGCTTAAACCACAGTGAGACGTTTAGTTGCTGGGATGCCTTGATATGAAGAAATAAAATGTTTATTAGGCTACAACCAAGTAAGGTGCTAAGGAGATGGGCATCATACTGGATCTGTATAAACAGAATCAGGAAGGGCTTTTAGTGCAGTTTGTATGGATGCCAAAACTAACAGGGGCGCTCATTGATGGACTGAAAAATGGAGAAAGTAGCATTATCATGATCCAATATACTAATGGGTGGACCTCATTGTACCTTGTAATGACTGAGCCTATAGCTACTGACTAAGATAAGCAAAGTATTGGGTTATTCTTGCTTTATTTTAAAATACTTTTAATTACTGGTTTGAGCAGTGCATTTTTAAATGGCATTATATTATCTAATGCTGACATGTTGTATTGAATACAATATTTGAGTTGTTACTCAGTTCACCGCAGTCTTTGTTTTACAGATTGTAATTGATAAATTGTTATGACAGCACTTTGTGTCAGTGAAATGGTTTAATTTCCTGGATTCAGCCCCATCTAATACACCCCTCCCTGTCCCAACTCTGCTGGTGAGAATGCAGAGAAATTGGAGAGTTTAGTATGAAGAAATCAAATGTTTAATATGTAAATACATCCAATCATTGTTACACCATTATGCTCCCCATTAATGCCTCTTATGTTATACTTATACAGATAGATTCCTAGTCTCCATTATACAATACAGACAGCTTCATAGTCTCTGCTGTACAATACAGACAACTTCCTAGTCTATTATACAATACAGACAGCTTCATAGTCTCTGCTGTACAATTCCCACTGCATCCAAGTGACTGCCATACAATACTGGCTTCATCCTAGTGACTGCCACACAATGCACACTGCATCCTATAGACTACCAAACAATACGGACTAGATCTTAGGGTCATACCATACAAACATTATCCTAGTGACCCCAATCTATCTTTTTAAAACCTCTAATATAATGAATGGATTTACTCCTCTGTGTGTGAATGATGCTCACGTGACCTAATACCAGCATCACACTGAAGGAAGCTGCAGATACTGTATGATTCCCAGCTGACAGTGGTTGTCCTCTGATGGGATGTACAGACTTTCTTCTGCTTCTGCTGGAAAGCCTTTACAGCCCATCGGAGGACAGCCAGGACTGAAAGCTGGAGATCATGGTCAATGCATTGAGGGACGTGTCTATATCGTAATCTTGTCTTCCAGCCAATCATCACTACACCTCTGCTATTTTTAAAGTCACCCCGTAGCGTAACAGCACCTGACTTCCCCGACACTCATAGGCGGCCCATGGCATAGGCCATATAGGTGGCCCCGCAGGTCAGGGGTCCCTAGGGGGCCCCACGCACCCATTTACATCTTTTTTTTTTTTTTGCAAGCCTGGCGGCCCTGCAAGCCCTAGAGCCACCTCTGCCGACACTCCCCCTTGTCTGAGCGTAATTACACTCCCTTACGCCGGCTGAAGGCTACCCTAACTTCAGCTGGTGCAAGGGAGTGTAACTACGCTAGGATGGCAGTGTTACTACGATAATGCCGCCCTCCCAGCCTCATTACCCTCCCTCCCCCCGCCTACCTGTAGTAACCAGATCATAGTAACGCTGAGGGACGCCTCCTCCAGTGTTACTATGCTGGTGCTACGGACACCCGGCACATGCGCAGATCTGTTACGGTACCCCGGGTTTACCTCGACAAATTCCCGGGGTGACCAGAGAGTGAGAGAGGAGAGAACGGGTAACTCACCGATTTGTAGAGCCTTATGTCGGTCTGAGTATTCGCTAGAGCAACTGAAGGTGGGGATAGACTGGAGCTGGTGGGACTTCGTCAGGATACACACCTTAGAGAAAACCCGGAAGAGGAAATGGGACAGGGGAATGGATGAGAGAAAGCGGGCAAGTAGCAACAGTAGTACCGGAAGGGACTGGACTGACAAACAACAATAAACACGGAACGGACGTGACCGGGAAGACAAGACTGGACTGACTCACAAGACAAACTAGGTTACTCACACCAGAGGAAAATCCCCTAAGGGAATACACAGACAAGCATTCAGGAGAGGAACAGGTTAATACAATAAGGTAAGTAACAACAAGGAGAAGAGGGTAAAAACACAGGAGGATTACAAGCTGGAACCAGGCAGGGCAACGATGGGGCACTCAAGAAAGCATCAGATCACTGAGAGAAGATAAGAGAGGTAAGAGAAAGTCAGAAGCACGGGGCAGCAGACGCTATAACCGGCGGGGAGAGTGTGCACCTCAGGTCTATTTACAGGAGAGGCTGGCCAATCAGGAAACCGCACCAGGACCAGCCTCCAGCAGTACGTGGGCGCCACTATTACATGTAACACAGCGGCCGGGCCAATAGTTACAGTGCGCCGCATGAGAGGGGAGAATAGCGTTCTTGTTGCTGGGTAACCAGAAAGCATAGCAGGAGTGCGTGCCAGAAAGCTGAGGGGAGCAAGCGCACATGGCTAATTTGCATGCCGTCCGTTCACGTGACAGCATGCAGTGGGGAGGCATCTGATGATACGAAGATGGCGCCGGATGGATGGTTTACAGCATGCGGCAAGTAACAGTACCCCCCCATGCCGAGGGGCCAAGGAGCCCCTAGGAGCGGGCTTGTGAGGAAACTTCTTGTGAAATTTTTTAACGAGACCTTGTGCGTGGACATCCTTCTCAAACCACTAATAAAACACAGTGAGCAGCTTATGTTCCGGTTATGAGAGCCGTGACAAGCTCCAAAGACAGATAATAAAACAAAAGATAATAACCAGGAACAATAGCGCTAAAAGTGCAAGTGCACAACAGCAAACTAGTTTAGGTGTATGGATGGTAAACACACTTCCGATGTTAGAACCAGATAGAGTACACAAACAACTTGCAGAGGTACGTAAAATAGTGGCTAAGCAGCCACAAAGTAGGCTCACAGTTTCGGTGCAATACAAGTCCCGCTGTCACTGTACCGTACAGTCCTATGGTATAGAAGTTCTCCAGGGGTGTTCCCCCCTGAATGAAGGACTTGCTGCAGACTTGTGTAGAGGAGAGTTCTCCGTCCCGTAGCACAGAGCTGCAGCATCGATCTTGGTGTGTGTGTCAAGCCTCGTTACCATTCTCGTTCATATCACGCGGAAAGACACCGGATGACAAGAAACAGACAAGAGCACCTAACAGTGCAGGTCAATTTATTTTTAGACCGAAGAATAAAGGTGATTATACTCACAATACAATAAAAAGGTTCAGGCATGTAAAAAGTGCAGGTGAATTTTCACAAACGGACTTCATATCAGCACATATGGTAATAGTGTTAACTTCTCCTAGGCACCAGCCAACGCGTTTCGATTGTAGACCAGTCTTTCTCAAGGCTATACCGAATGTGAGGTGCATGGAGGTATATATAGGGGTGGGGGAATAATTTTAACCCTTTCCTAGATAAAAAAAAAAGAATGAAGATAAAAACAATACAGGTGCAATACATATATAAAGGAGAGAAAATATTAAGGAGAAAAAATATTAAATATTTAGTATAACCGTTAAAAGATTAAATATGAGACTGAAGTTAAAAGATTATATTTTAAAGGAACCACTTAATTTCAAAATCAATATTTAGCCCATCTGGAGACATGGTTTGCATATTGTGAATCCAACGCATCTCTGCCTTAGCTAGAGTATCTTGGTGGTGTGTTTCCTGCCATTTGGGGGTTATTTTTTCAATACCTATGACTTTTTGGAGAGATGATAAAGAACAATTGTGTTTTTCTTTAAAATGTAAGGACACATTATGCTTCATAAAGCCTTTCTTAATGTTGTTGGCATGTTCTGCCCAACGTACTTTAAGAGGTCGACTGGTTCTGCTGACATACTGCAAACCGCAGACACATTCCATCAAATAAACAACATTCTTGCTGGAACATGTGATAAATTGACTGATATTAAAACTTTTTTGATTGACTCTTTTAAATCCACTAGCAATCTTGGCAAGTTGGTTAGTATGTATGCAGCACATAGAACATGTGCCGCACCTATAAAAGCCCTTTGATTTGATGGTGCTCTTATTGGGTGAAATAGACCGATATGCACTTTGTGGTAAGAAAGAACCTAAGTTTTTTGCCTTTGTATAAATAAAAACTGGAAACGGTGGTATAAGAGGTTTTAAAATAGGATCTGCAGTGAGGACATGCCAATTATTTTTAATAACCGCTTCTAAAGATTTATGTTGTACATTATATTGCGTCACAAATGACAGACCAAAATTTTTTCTTTTTGTTTTACAGTTTTGGTATACTTATGCACTAATAGGGATTTCCTATCATATTCCAAGACCTCTTGGATAGCAGTGTCCAATTCTTTTTCGGAATACCCCTTAACCATAAACATTTCTTTTAGGACCTTTGATTGCGATAAATAATCAGTTGTATCCGTGCAATTTCTTCTAATCCGAAGAAATTGCCCTTTGGGAATGTTCCTGATCCAATTCCTATAATGACAGACAGTTTTGGTATACTTATGCACTAATAAGGATTTCCTATCATATTCCAAGACCTCTTGGATAGCAGTGTCCAATTCTTTTTCGGAATACCCCTTAACCATAAACATTTCTTTTAGGACCTTTGATCGCGATAAATAATCAGTTATATCCGTGCAATTTCTTCTAATCTGAAGAAATTGCCCTTTGGGAATGTTCCTGATCCAATTCCTATGATGACAGCTATTGGTGCTGATATAGGAATTGGAATCAGTAAGTTTTATATAGTTGGATACTTTTATGTGGCCATTATCTATCTTAAGTACCAAGTCCAAGGAGGTTACACTGCATTGACTGATATCGTAGGTAAGTACAATATTTTTCTGATTTGAATTTAAATGTGTACAAAAGTCCTCTAAAATGCTTCGCAGACCCTTCCATAGATAAATGATATCGTCAGTGTAGCGAAAATATTTAACAAGATAGGGCCTCCATCTTGGGTCATCCCAGATGTTTTTTTCTTCCCATATAGTCAAGAACAAATTTGCATAACTGGGGGCCACTTTGGTCCCCATTGCAGTTCCAGTCTGCTGAACATAGTACTTATCCTTAAAAAAGAAGTAATTATTTTTCAATATGAAGAATAAGCCTTCAATGATGATTTCATTGAAAATAGGATTTTTAGGGTCTAATGCCTTGTTTACACTCTCAACCCCCTGTATATGGTTTATGATAGTATATAAAGATATAACGTCCGCCGTTACTAAGTACGATTCGCCATCGCATTCTGCTCCTTCAAAGTTATTGATGACAGATACGGTGTCTTCCAAGTATGATTTACTCTTTACGACCAACGGTTGTATCTATAAACTCAGACAGGTTGGACGTAACCGAGTTAATACCTGTCACAATCGGTCTACAAGGGGGGTGGGTGGCATTTTTGTGAATCTTGGGCAGTAAATACATAACAGGGATAGTTGGAGATGTAATATTCAAAAAGTGATAAATATCTTTACTCAAGGCACCCCGTTGTAGATGTTTATCTATTAGAGCTTTATATTTTGTCATGATATTAGAAGTAGGATCATTTTTTTTTACAATACTATAGGTGTTAGAATCCTGTAACTGTCTTAAGGCTTCTTTTTCATATTCCACCATATCCATTATCACCAGCCCCCCCTCCCCCTTATCTGCAGGCTTGATGGTGATATTTGGATTGACCTGAAGGTTTTTAAGGGCCTGAGATTCACTTTTTGAAAAATTCCTCCTATATTTTGTCTTTTTATTCAATTTTTGTTCAATTTTCTTAAAATCTTTTTCCACCAACTTATTAAAAGTGTCTATATAACAACCTCTACTTTGGGTAGGATTGAAGGACGACTTTGCTTTAAATTTTGGATATATATTTTCTTTATTTTCCTCCCTATCATTATTCTCTTAATTTTCTGAATTTCCATTTTTTATTGCAAAGAATCTTTCAATAGACATCTTTCTAATAAATTTTTGCAATTCAGTAAACATATTAAATTGATTGGCTTTGTTTTGTGGTGCAAATTTTAGGCCCTTTCTCAGGACTTGTAGTTCACTGGTGGATAGATTGTAACTACTAAGGTTATACATCTTGATAGTTTCTTGGGATTTAAGAATAGCTTTTTTTATATTGTTCTTTTTTGTTCTGAAAATTTTTCTCTTCATTTTTTTGTAAATAAATTTTTTATTGAAGTTATTTCCCCTACAACTCCTCTTTCTCTTTTTAAACTTTTTGCATACAGATTTTTTCTGACCCGTATTGAGAATATTAGAAGATATTTGTTCTTTGTTATTTATTTCAAAATCTATCATGCTGGCAGAGGGGGGTGTGTCTGTTGACATTGGTTGGTTTAGGGGATAATATAACTACCTGTCAATCTCTCATATGTCGTGGGGAGGGTGACCTTAGACTTACAGGTGAAGGTTCTCGTAGGATATCATACTTATTGTGATGACTCTCTATAGCTTTATCAAAGGTTCTTTCTCTGCTGTAATCCCTGAAATGGTCATTTCCCCGGTAGAATCTACAGCTGGGACTGTGTGGAAACTGGGACCTCTGATGGAAATCCTGTTCTACCAACGCATGTGCACCCAATCTAGACAACGATCGTTCCCTAGATATAGATAGTCTCCTCCTGGATAGCGATCGTGATCTAGATTTCTCATAGTAAAATCTAGATCGATTTTGATAATATGGATAATCATAATGTGATTTCTTATGCCCCTGATTCTGCTTGGGTGGGTACTGGTTATGCGATCATTTGTTATAATTTTGGTTTTTATTTTTACTATTATGATGTTGGTTTTGACCTTTATTTTACCTTTTTATAGGAGGAATTTTTCAAAAAGTGAATCTCAGGCCCTTAAAAACCTTCAGGTCAATCCAAATATCACCATCAAGCCTGCAGATAAGGGGGAGGGGGGGCTGGTGATAATGGATATGGTGGAATATGAAAAAGAAGCCTTAAGACAGTTACAGGATTCTAACACCTATAGTATTGTAAAAAAAAATGATCCTACTTCTAATATCATGACAAAATATAAAGCTCTAATAGATAAACATCTACAACGGGGTGCCTTGAGTAAAGATATTTATCACTTTTTGAATATTACATCTCCAACTATCCCTGTTATGTATTTACTGCCCAAGATTCACAAAAATGCCACCCACCCCCCTTGTAGACCGATTGTGACAGGTATTAACTCGGTTACGTCCAACCTGTCTGAGTTTATAGTAGACCGATTGTGGCAGGTATTAACTCGGTTACGTCCAACCTGTCTGAGTTTATAGATTCGGTCCTACAACCATTGGTCGTAAAGAGTAAATCAAACTTGGAAGACACCGTATTTGTCATCAATAACTTTGAAGGAGCAGAATGCGATGGCGAATCGTACTTAGTAACGGCGGACGTTACATCTTTATATACTATCATAAACCATATACAGGGGGTTGAGAGTGTAAACAAGCCATTAGACCCTAAAAATCCTGTTTTCAATGAATTCATCATTGAAGGCTTATTCTTCATATTGAAAAATAATTACTTATTTTTTAAGGATAAGTACTATGTTCAGCAGACTGGAACTGCAATGGGGGCCAAAGTGGCCCCCAGTTATGCAAATTTGTTCTTGACTATATGGGAAGAAAAAAACATCTGGGATGACCCAAGATGGAGGCCCTATCTTGTTAAATATTTTCGCTACATTGACGATATCATTTTTCTATGGAAGGGTCCTCGAAACATTTTAGAGGACTTTTGTACACATTTAAATTCAAATCAGAAAAATATTGTACTTACCTACGATATCAGTCAATGCAGTGTAACCTCCTTGGACTTGGTACTTAAGATAGATAATGGCCACATAAAAGTATCCAACTATATAAAACCTACTGATACCAATTCCTATATCAGCACCAATAGCTGTCATTATAGGAATTGGATCAGGAACATTCCCAAAGGGCAATTTCTTCGGATTAGAAGAAATTGCACGGATACAACTGATTATTTATCGCAATCAAAGGTCCTAAAAGAAATGTTTATGGTTAAGGGGTATTCCGAAAAAGAATTGGACACTGCTATCCAAGAGGTCTTGGAATATGATAGGAAATCCCTATTAGTGCATAAGTATACCAAAACTGTAAAACAAAAAGAAAAAATTTTGGTCTGTCATTTGTGACGCAATATAATGTACAACATAAATCTATAGAAGCAGTTATTAAAAATAATTGCCATGTCCTCACTGCAGATCCTATTTTAAAACCTCTTATACCACAGTTTCCAGTTTTTATTCATACAAAGGCAAAAACTGTAGGTTCTTTCTTAACACAAAGTGCATATCGTTCTATTTCACCCAATAAGAGCACCATCAAATCAAAGGGCTTTTATAGGTGCGGCACATGTTCTATGTGCTGCATACATACTAACCAACTTGCCAAGATTGCTAGTGGATTTAAAAGAGTCAATCAAAAAAGTTTTAATATCAGTCAATTTATCACATGTTCCAGCAAGAATGTTGTTTATTTGATGGAATGTGTCTGCGGTTTGCAGTATGTCGGCAGAACCAGTCGACCTCTTAAAGTACGTTGGGCAGAACATGCCAACAACATTAAGAAAGGCTTTATGAAGCATAATGTGGCCTTACATTTTAAAGAAAAACACAATTGTTCTTTATCATCTCTCCAAAAAGTCATAGGTATTGAAAAAATAACCCCCAAATGGCAGGAAACACACCACCAAGATACTCTAGCTAAGGCAGAGATGCATTGGATTCACAATATGCAAACCATGTCTCCAGATGGGCTAAATATTGATTTTGAAATTAAGTGGTTCCTTTAAAATATAATCTTTTAACTTCAGTCTCATATTTAATCTTTTTACGTTTATATTAAATATTTAATATTTTTTCTCCTTTATATATGTATTGCACCTGTATTGTTTTTATCTTCATCGTTTTTTATATCTGGGAAGTAAGGGGTTAAAATTATTCCCCCACCCCTATATATACCTCCATGCACCTCACATTCGGTATAGCCTTAAGATAGATTGGTCTACAATCGAAACGCGTTGGCTGGTGCCTAGGAGAAGTTAACACTTACCATATGTGCTGATGTGAAGTCCGTTTGTGAAAATTCACCTGCACTTTTTACATGCCTGAACCTTTTTATTGTATTGTGAGTATAATCACCTTTATTCTTCGGTCTAAAAATAAATTGACCTGCACTGTTAGGTGCTCTTGTCTGTTTCTTGTCATCCGGTGTCTTTCCGCGTGATATGAACGGGAACGAGGCTTGACACACACACCAAGATCGATGCTGCAGCTCTGTGCTACGGGACGGAGAACTCTCCTCTACACGAGTCTGCAGCAAGTCCTTCGTTCGGGGGGAACACCCCTGGAGAACTTCTATACCATAGGACTGTACGGTACAGTGACAGCAGGACTTGTACTGCACTGAAACTGTGAGCCTACTTTGTGGCTGCTTAGCCACTATTTTATGTACCTATGCAAGTTGTTTGTGTACTCCATCTGGTTCTAACATCGGAAGTGTGTTTACCAACCATACACTTATACTAGTTTGCTGTTGTGCACTTGCACTTTTAGCGCTATTGTTCCTGGTTATTATCTTTTGTTTTATTATCCTTATTAGAAACCCATTCCCTTTCTTCTGGCCAGTAGCCCTTCCAGTGGATGAGATAGAAGAGACGACCTCAGACTTTTTTTTAGAGTCAAGGATGGACTCGACTAGAAATTCTTCTTGGCCATTGATGAGCATCGGAGGAGGCTGAGAGTTGGAGACCCCCGGAAATTTCTTAGAGGTCCGAAAAGGCTTTAACAAGTAAGAGTGGAAGGTATTGTGCACTTTGAGTCTATTAGGAACTTTCAATTTGAAGGCAACAGGGTTGACCTTATGAGTGATTAGGAAAGGACCAATAAAATGTGGCCCTAATTTTCTTGACTGTTGAGGAATACGGAGGTTCTTGGTGGAGAGGCATACTTTATCCCCCACCTTAAATTGACTTTTGAGCCTGCGGCGATCCACCCTATTTTTGGTTCGAAGAACTGTTTGACACAAAGAGGACCTGACTGGTGGAATGTGGATCTGAATTTTTTTGCTGTTTCCCGAATTTTAGGGCAAATAGAAGAGTTGTCCTGAAGAAGAGAACCTGCCCGGGGATTGTAACCATAGACACAGAAAAAAGGAGAAGTTCCAGTGGCAGAATGAATAGTGTTATTGTAGGAGAATTCTGCCCACGGTAAATTGGATGCCCAGTCATCTTGCAACCGTGAGGAATAAAAACAAAGATACTGCTCTAAAACCTGGTTGACCTGCTCAGTCTGGCCGTTGCTTTGGGGATGATACCCTGATGAAAGACTGATGTTGATCCCGAGCATTTTACAAAAAGATTTCCAGAATGACACAACACATTGAGAGCCTCGGTCAGACACAATGTCATTGGGTAGTCCGTGGAGACGGAAAATGTGTTGAATAAAAAGATTAGCCAATGTCTTGGCACATGGTAATCCTTGTAATGGTATGAAATGAGCCATTTTGCTAAAACGGTCTATGACGACCCAGATGGTGGTACACTCATTGGATACAGGAAGATCAGTAATGAAGTCCATGGACAAGTTGGTCCATGGGCGTTTAGAAATGGATAATGGCAATAGAGGTCCAATAGGTGCTGATCTAGGAGTTTTGTTGACTGCACATATAGAACAGGAAGCAACGAATTCTTTAATGTCTGGGAGCATGGAAGGCCACCAAACTGCTCTAGAAAGGAGTTCCATCTTCTTTCTTTCTCCTGGATGTCCTGCTGATCTGTTAGTGTGACATTCCATAATGACTGGTTTCCTGAGATGAGAGGGGACAAAGAGTCGATGAGCGGGTTTCTGAGGAGGGGCTTGCTCCTGCACCCGTTGTAACTGAAATGTTAAATCTTGTGTGAGACCAGCAATGATAGAGGAATGTGGTACAATGGGTAGAGAAGGAGAAGAAGATGTCTGTTCCTGAAGAAAAGAACAAGAGAGGGCATCCGCTTTTTTATTCAATGATCCTGGTCTATTGGTGATGGAAAAGTGGAAACGAGTGAAAAACAAGGCCCATCTGGCCTGCCTAGGATTCAGCCTCTTGGCTGACTCGATGAAAGCCAGATTCTTGTGATGGTTTAAGACCGTCATTTTGTGGGCCGCTCCTTCCAGCCAATGCCTCCATTCTTTGAAAGCCATTTTAATGGCCAAAAGCTCTCTGTTTCCCACATCGTAGTTTCTTTCAGCACTTGAAATTTTTTTGGAGAAAAAGGCAAAAGAACGTAATTTAGAGTCAGAGGGATCTTCCTGAGAGAGGACAGTACCCGCTCCGACGTCCGAAGCGTCGACTTCAACTACAAAAGGCAATTCTGGTCTAGGATGTCTCAGGATGGGAGCTGAGGTGAAGGCTTTCTTGAGATTTTTGAAGGCTTCAACTGCTGGTCGGTCCCAGTTTTTGGGGTCTGCTCCTTTCTTACATAAATCTGAAATAGGAGCCATCAGAATAGAGAAGCTTTTCACAAATTGCCTATAATAATTTGAGAACCCCTGGAAGCACTGCAGGGCTTTAAGGTCAGAGGGTTGTACCCAATCCAGGATTGCTTTGACCTTAGCTGGTCTGGTTCTGAAACCGTTGGGAGAAATGATATATTCAAGAAAGATAACTTCAGTCACTTCGAAGTCACATTTTTCTATTTTGGCAAATAGTGAATTTTGTCAGAGGCGAGACAGAACTTGACCCACTTGAGCTCTATGTAGTTCCAGGGAGGGAGCGTAAATGAGGGTGTCATCTAAGTAGACCACTACGAACCTGCCCAAAAAATCCCTAAGGATGTCGTTGATGAGATCTTGGAACACGGCAGGGGCGTTGCAGAGGCCGAAGGGCATCACTTGATATTCATAGTGGCCTGAGTGGGTGTTAAAGGCAGTCTTCCACTCATCCCCCTCCCCTATTCTGATTAGGTTGTAAGCACCTCTTAAATCGATTTTGGTGTAAACAGTAGCTCCTTTGAGTTGGTCAAAAAGATCCGAAAAGTGGATATGAATTACATATAGTGATTTTGTTAAGACCTCGGTAGTCGATACAGGGTCTTAATGATCCATCTTTTTCTGTACGAAGAAGAATCCAGCGCCGACAGGTGACTTAGATGGGCAAATGAAGCCTTTAGCTAGACTATCTTTGATATATTCATCCATAGCTTCAGTTTCTGTGCGGGATAGAGAGAACAGATGACCACATGGCAATTTAGCCTCAGGGATAAGGTCTATGGCGCAATCATATGATCAGTGAGGAGGTAGAACTTCAGCAGATTTCTTACAGAAGAAATCTGAATAAGCAGTATATTGTGAAGGTACTTGAGGAGTAGTCAGAACGGCACTACGGATGGGTACTGCTAGACAAGATGAAGAAAATGCTTCACCCCATCGAGTGATATCCCCTTTGGTCCAATCAATTTGAGGGTTGTGAAGGACCAGCCAAGGATGTCCCAGGATAAGTGGAGCAGATGGGCAGCTAATCAAGAAGAATTCCAGAGTCTCGGAGTGGCAAATACCTATAGTGAGCAGTATATGTTCAGTAACTTGGGTAATTTGGCCTCCGGACAAGGGTTGGCCGTCCAGTCCACATGCCATAATAGGCGCCGGTAGTTCCCTAGGAACGAATCCCATCTTCAGACCCACAGTGGAGTCTAGAAAATTGCCAGCTGCTCCGCTATCAATAAAGGCTGGTAATTCCAGCCTGCGAGTTCCTACTTCTAAGCGAGCAGGGATAATTAGAGAATTTTGGGAAGAGATTACATGAATTCCCAGACGGACCCCTTCCATGTCCGTCTGGTTTAGGCGTTTCCCATCGGTGGAATCTTGTTGGGACACTGATCCACCTTATGTCCACGTCATCAACAGTAGAGACAGAGGACCATGGTCTAAAGACTAAAAGCCCATGTTTGCGGATGGCCTTGGAGGAGTGATATAACTAGTCCAACACTTTGCTGCTCGTTTCCTGAAGCATTAGGCCTGAGTTGGAAGTAAAGCAGACAACTGTTTTTAAACTGTTGGAATTTGGCACACTCTACAGCGAATCTGTCAGGCATTGGAACTTTTACATCCGAAGCAGCAACTAGTGATGGTGCGGGTGCAAGGGCTTGACTGCCGTAGGTTAGTGATTGCGTCCTCTTGTGACTTGACTTGCATCGTAAGATTCTGCACCACCTGGGTGAGGTGTGACATTTGTCCAATCAAGGCATTAATGGCGTCCATGGTGGATGTGTCCATGATGAGGACAATAGGTAGGCCGGTTATAATGTTACGGTACCCCGGGTTTACCTCGACAGAGTACCGGGGTGACCAGAGAGTGAGAGAGGAGAGAACGGGTAACTCACCGATTTGTAGAACCTGATGTTGGTCTGAGTGTTCGCTAGAGCCCCTAAAGGTGGGAATAGACTGGAGCTGGTGGGACTTCGTCAGGATACGCATCTTAGAGAAAACCCGGAAGAGGAAATGGGACAGAGGGGAATGGATGAGAGAAAGCGGGCAAGTAGCAACATTAGTACCAGAAGGGACTGGACTGACAAACAACAATAAACACGGAACGGACGTGACCGGGAAGACAAGACTAGACTGACTAACAAGACAAACTAGGTTACTCACATTACACTCACACCAGAGGAAAATCCCCTAAGGGAATACACAGACAAGCATTCAGGAGAGGAACAGGTTAATACAATAAGGTAAGTAACAAGGAGAAGAGGGTAAAAACACAGGAGGATTACAAGCTGGAACCAGGCAGGGCAACGATGGGGCACTCAAGAAAGCATCAGATCACTGAGAGAAGATAAGAGAGGTAAGAGAAAGTCAGAAGCACGGGGCAGCAGACGCTATAACCGGCGGGGAGAGTGTGCACCTCAGGTCTATTTACAGGAGAGGCTGGCCAATCAGGAAACCGCACCAGGACCAGCCTCCAGCAGTACGTGGGCGCCACTATTACATGTAACACAGCGGCCGGGCCAATAGTTACAGTGCGCCGCATGAGAGGGGAGAATAGCGTTCTGGTTGCTGGGTAACCAGAACGCATAGCAGGAGTGCGTGCCGGAAGGCTTAGGGGAATGAGCACACATGGCTAATTTGCATGCCGTCTGTTCACGTGAAGGCATGCAGTGGGGAGGCATCTGATGATACAAAGATGGCGCCGGATGGATGTTTCTCAGCATGCGGCATGTAACAAGATTGGCTTTTCAGCCGATCTTACGCCCGCCGTAGTTACTTGGCAGGCGTACCTCTGGATCAGCCCTTAAGGCACTAAGATAAGATTTTGTCTCGGGTTTCTGGGCCTCGGTTGCTGAACTAAGTTATGGAATTTCAGAGTTGGGATCCATCAACGATCATCTGGAAACCAAGAAGGAGGAGGTCATGCCTTCTCATAATGCAATAATCACCATGCAAGAAGGTATTCAGACAGAAATCACTGTGCTCTGG
>WWET01005285.1:27740-51422 GCA_011038615.1 Limnodynastes dumerilii
CTCCTCCCCCTAATAACAGCTATTAGGGGGAGGAAAAGGGGTTTACATGAGGAGACCGCTGGAATACTTTCCCTAACGCCATCTTCAGATGGCGTTCTTTAACGTGTTACTTTGTAAATACCGGCCTGCATTTATTAGAGCGCGCCGGCGATCGGGAGGGTTAATGCGGTCATCGATAGCATTATTAATAAGTAACTCTTCCGTTTCATATGATAAAGCCCGCTTTCACACGAAAACGGGTTGTATCATATGAAAATGATGTTTGTAAATAGAGCCCTAAATGTTTTATATGAGCGACATCTCCCCTTTTCCCTTCCTGCAGCTTAGTAAATCTAGCCCCAGGTGTGTATTAGGAGCAGATCTTTTGTCACTGAACACATTTTGCTGATTGGCTCAGGGAAGCCCCCATCCTCTGCCATGCTTTCAATATACCTTTTAGTATAATCTTTATCCTTCCTTTCCCTTTGCCTTCCTGTTAGTGCTGCAATAAGCAGATGGTTCCCTTTGAAATTAAATTTAACAGCAAAAACCAACAAAACAGGAGGTTACCAAGGTAACGTTTTCTCAAAATTATTTGCAGTATTTAAACTTTAAGTGCTGGAAGGTGTTTTGCTTAATTTCTCTTCCCCCTATGGCTTTGAAGGGAATATTTCTAAAAGCAAATTCCCCTTTTTCTGTGTAAGTATACGGTATGAAGGACTCAGATAAACTTCAAAGGGTGATTTGTACAATGTATAATACATTAGATGGAGCCGGAGACAATACTTAACGATATACTGGCTGAATTTGCAAATTATGCTGTAAATAAAAATATAGGCAGCCTGTTTACCTCCATGCGGAGGAGGAAGACAGGAATTGATTAGAAATACCGGATAATCGATTATTACCAGATAATCGATTGTTTTTTATGGTAAAAAAACAACTTCAGTGACTGCGCTCAATGAAAGTCATCAATATGGATTGTGGTAATAGTGAATAGATTACCCTCCTCAATAGATTACCGCCGCCTCAACTCCAACCTGATAACTAACTCTCACTCACGCATCCAAGACTTCTCCTGGGCTGCCCCTCTGCACTGGAACAACAACCTATCAGGCAATCCAGCACTGTCCAACCCTTCAAACGCTCCCTTAAAACCCACATCTTCAGTCTAGCCTGCCCTTCCTCCATCTAAGCTTACCCGTCCTCCCCATCTGTATCCCTGTGTGTCCTGTTTGTTCACCCCCTCGCACGTTAGCTCTTATGAGTAGGGTCGTCATCACCTCTTTATTCTGTCTTTATTCATTTCCTCCTTTTCTCTCAACTGTCTATCTCTCTCCTTATTCACCTGCTCCTATACACATATCCGGCATTTTTACTCTCCATACATATTATCTTTCTCCTTATTAACCTGCTCCTACACACATATCCGGCATCTTTACTCTCCATACATATTATCCTGCTATTTTTGTACTGTATTTTATTTTTGCATTGTACTTATATTGTATTCCTTTTTTATTTGAACTTGTACCCTGTCCGTTAATTGTGTTGTTTATGTAATTAATGCCTTTCTATGGATACCGTGTGGTGCCCTATAAATAAACTTTATTAATAATAATAATAATAACAATACCTCTGTATACAAAGTTCAAACTCTCTCTGACTTATCTAATGAAATATAAAAAAGTGATTGGTTGTCACAGGTGACTACATATTTTTGCACACAATGCCGTTTTCTTCTATTAGCTAATTCGTTTGCAACTATTTTGCATAACTAATTGCCATAAAGCTTATGAAGCATCTGGAAATAGTGCAGAATAATTCAATTTTGTAGCACAATTTACAGTAAAAAAAATTATTCATATATTCAGTGACAAGTCAGAAAAATCTGAAATCACTGATGCGCTGCTTAGGAGACATTGATATTGTACAGAGATGGGCTCAATGTGGCATATTCTGTGTGGGATATGCTGGCAGGTTAGCCCCCCCCCCTTAGGCATCAAGGTATTAGGAGTCTAAAGGGCTCCAGAACCTGTTGTAGGTGCTGTGTAGGTCATCAAGGGCATTAGGCCCTGTGTTATGCCATGGGAGGTAGGCCGGGTGTAATTGTGAAAGTGTTAGTCCCAGGATTATTTTGAAGACTGTAGGCCCTGTGGTGTTTTGCTGGGACTAGGCCTAGTGTTATTATTTTGGTGTCATGTTTGGTGTCATTTATGGACATAAAGCTGATGGCTTCTGAGTTTAGGCTTTGGATCGAGGTTCCTTCAATTTATAGTTCTAGTTATACTATTTTAAAGATAGGATTGTTAGGCAATATTTATATATATATATATATATATATATATATATATAAAATATCTGTTGACTGTTTATATCTTCCTTATAGACAGCAGTAAGGGGGCGGGGCTTGATGATGTTATTTGAAGTCCCATCCCCCCCTGTCAGTGCTATGATCCATAGTCATCAAGCCACTTCTTTAGTAACGCTATGGATCACAGCATTGCTAGGTAGGGGGTGGGACTTCAGGCAGCGGTTTGCATGAAATAATGTCATCAATCCCAAATGTGCAGGGGCGTCTGAACATTTTAAGTTGTGGGGGCAAGAATTTGGTTCCATCTTGGCTCCCCCCGCCCCATTTGCAAACATTGACTAGGCTATAAGAGAAACAAAACACTTCGCTTACCTCCTCTGTCCTCCTCACTCATCCTCCACGACTGTCTCCATGACATGATGTGGACATGTGACCTTAAGTAATGTGTCTGCATCATGCTTCAATAATTTAAGACTCAGGGCGAAGGAGAAGGCCTGGACCACAGGCAAATTTGTATAACTGAATGTCATACAGACTTGTCAGCAATCTGCCGACCAGAAGTTTAACTATCTCTGCCCGACAGATTACTAATAAGTCTGTATGGCTTTCAGTCATACAGATATGCAGGGTGCTCCTTGCTATCCTGTGGAGCGGTTGCAGTCCCTGCTCCAATGGGCTGCCTGTAGAAATAGAGACATTGGGGCTGATTCAGAGATGCGATTTCCACGGCACTTAGGTGCGTATATTTAAGATCCTAGAAAATTAAGGATTTGCATGGAAATGGGCGGGGGGAGGCAGGGAAATGAGGGAAAGTGGGCGAGGACTGACACTTAGGATCTTAAATGAACGCTCCCACGTCACTTAAGATCCCAAATGACAGCGTATAGTTAAGGCAAGTCAATGGTGGTCTAAGTTTAAGATCCACCGCTGTTTGCAAGGGGAGTGTCTGTTTATGCAGTGGGCTGGAACCTGCTAAGATCTTAGCAAAGGTGCGTATATTTGCGATCTTTTCGCAATCGCATCTCTGAATCAGCCCCATTTAGAACAGACAGCCATTTTTTTTAAATAAATGGGTCATTTTCGCATGACCCGCCACATCTGCCGCTGACAGCTCTGGAGAGGTGTGTAACCTCTTCTGGAACCTTTAGTGTAGAGAAGGGAGGGAGGGTTAGGGTCAGGCTGCAGGGAAGGGATGGTTAGGCTCAGGCTGCGGGGAAAGGAGGGTTAGGGTGAGGGGAAGGGAAGGGTTGGGTTAATTTTTAGACTTATCTATTGGAGCACCGTGTTCGGTGCTCCGGGGATTGATTGCTATGCCTCAACAAAGCATAAGCAATCGATATCCCAGCCAGTTCGAAACTGGCTGGGAGAGAACAGCCCCCTTCATAAATTTTTTGAGGGTGGCGAGTTACCTCTTCGCCCCCCACCCCCCCCCCACACCCCCGTGGCGAGTTCCCTCTTCCCCCCCCCCCCCATTCCGACACCCCTATGTAAGTATAGAGGGTTTGCCCGAATTTTGGGAATCATTATATAATTATATATATAACAGATTTTCGGGAGTATTACTCTAAATGCAGCAATTTCTGCTGATTATGGTAGATTTAATTTAGACAAAGTACTAAACTAAACAACCAAGAACTGAAGAGAGAGCAGACATTTTCACAACAGGTTCCATTCAACGCTCTCTTGTGCTTTATGCTGTACTTGGAAATTAACGCTGCCCCTTTCTTTGAGAAACATAAAGCGGTGTTTTATGCAGGGCTGAATTTTCCATTATCTCTTTATAAATATTTATAAATCATCTCAGAACAAAAGAACCGGAACCCACTGAAAGTGTTCAATGCCACAAGGTCATTTTCCAAAACAGAGAATTGTTGCAAAAAAAAAAAAGATTTCTTTTCTCTGATGTCCTCTGTCTTTCCATAGCAACCTATATTATACACATTTTACAATGTAATATCACTACCCAAAAGAAGCAACACATGGATATTCTATAGGGAGAACTACAAGTCCCAGCGCACCGAGGCAGAGTGTGCAGCTTGCTGGTGTACAGCATTGCCTCACTGAGTGCAGCAGGGAGATTGTTAGTTCAGCTTAATTCCTCCTTCTCCCCGATAGGTGACACCAACGTCTGATCCATCACAACAACGTGGCTTGAAAGATGCTCCTTCCCCTTCTTCTCTCATTAAATGACGCTCAAAAGCTAAACTAAATATCCCTCGCTGGCACTTTAATGTTGCCTTTAGTACAAATTACATTTCACTAAACATCTGTTGCTTGTGATACCTTTTAATTGAAAAGCTAAAATTTTACGCATACGAGTTAATCTCCCTCATCGGTCATCGCTGCTCAGCATACACGGGAAATTCTGGCTGGGAAAGAGAGGAACGAGATATCATTAAATACTCTAGAAAGCAAAACAATATTTGGCACAACGCCAGTGAATCGCTGCGCTGCTGTTATTCGCAGGAAAGGCGACGATTAGGGATTAACTTCAACCTGAAATGTTTTAGTGTATACTATATATAATATATAAAATATTTAATATGTATGCAAGCCTCTTGCTCTTTAGGGGTCTCTATGCTCAGGAAAAACTGTCTCTCATATACCAGCGCTTTTTTTATCATAGAACGTACCGGAACAGAGTTCCGGCACCTTTTTTCGACGCATTTTCCAAGTTTTAAAAGTTTTAGCGGCAAAATCATTAAAACGGTGCGTGCGGTTGCTTGTGTGTCGAGTCCGATGCGTGTGTACTTTGTCTGCCCTGGTTATGATGGCACTGCTCAGCTTGCGATTGGTCGCGTGGTCGCGCGTTAATTGATGTGAGTTCCGTCAACTTTTTTCTTACAAAAAAAAACACTGGGTACAACACTTAAGTTTTGTCTGAAGAGAGACAATTAATTAAGGTACAGGAGAGCTTTGGGGTCCTAGGAGTTAGATTTAAGAAACGTGGCCTTTTTTGCATGTGGAAAATGTCCACATTTCAATACAGTGAATTCGTACATACACTAAAAAGCTGACTGCATTATGGGTGGGAGGCAAGTATTTAAATTGTACAGCAGTAGTTTGGTTAAACCTTATGTACGATTATCCTTCATGCAATGGATGCATATTCCGTGGAACGCACTGTAATGTTTTTCTTGTAAATAGTAGTTTAGAAATACTGTAGAAAGGGACTGCGCATGCGCCGCCTAGTGGCTGAAAAGCGCCAGAATCTGGAAAATGTTTCCATACATAGTGGCCGGCTCGTGGCTCATTGTGAGACCTCTCTGGAAAGGTGATTATTAGTAAATATAAATTTTATGCCGTGGGGAAGAGCGAGCCAGGTTGTCATAATTAATGCTGGAAGCGATCATAATATTAAATAGAGCCCTAATTCATGAGATTACTGCTTTAAAAACTTTAATTATGGTTTTAATCTAAAACAGTAATCTCTAAAACAGGACCCTTCTTGTGTTATATATTTTTAAATGTGTGTAACTAACGCTTCTGCATTGAATTTTACAGATAGAATGCTATGGATAGTTGCTGGGTAATGGCAGTGTTGCCGGGGCATTTTCTATCCTTTGTTTACACCTTTCATGCACCTGTCTGTATTAACCTATACATTGATTTGAGCAACCGCCCGTTAGTGTATTCTGTTTGGAGACATGTCTGGGAGCAGCAGCTGAGAGGGGAAGTTGTTCCACAGCAGCTATTTTGGAGGCTTTAAGGGGTCTCCTGAGGAGAATTGGTTCTCAGTTTAAAAACACCTGATCTATGAGCCAATATAGGGACTCTTATTGATAGAGTTAGGACTAGGGATGTTTACTGACCCCTGTGTTTTGGTTTAGGTTTTGGTTTTGGATCTGTGTTTTTTTTTGTGCAAAATTTACCACTAAATGCTAAAATCACATAATTTTTCTCTTTTGCTGTGATCTTGCGGCATTTCGAGACTCAGGAAACAGACTCGGAGGCAAATTGGAATCAGGCTGTAAAGAAGGCTCTGAGGATGGCGTTAGGTCGGGATTACTGGGAGGCCATGCAGAAAAACGAGATTGCACTGAAGACGTAGGTTTACCTGGAGGTAACAGGGGTTCTTCAGGATGTGCCAGCTTACATAGCAAACCAGGTAAGAAAAACTTAACTTGACACAACTGGGTGAGGAGCAACAAAACTTCTGTGTGGAGAGAATGAAGGAGCTGAAACTCCAAACCAGACTGCGATGCCCCAGACAGATGCTTACTTGACCCAGACAAAATCGGATTGATTGTGATGAGCTGGTTCATACTAAGGTCTAATGACGGAATCAGGAGAAAGCAGGTATGCAAGGCAATGATCTATTAATGAAAGGTTCAGACAAGTAAAGCTGGAGCAACGATCAGAGAGTAATGACAACTGAAGTCCACAGACATGGCTAGAATATAAGTAACACAGAGTCCGCAGGGAATGGGGGTGGCAAAGAATACTGGAATGCTGGGAAGGAAGGTGACTGATGTCCACAGTAGGTGCTGGAAGCTCTGGCTTGCTGGAGAGCTTGGAGAGTGCTGGCACTTGTAGTGCAGATGAATAGTGGAGACGAGAGCACACACTGTGCAAAAGGGAGACTGGAGATCCACTGGCACTTGTAGTGCAGATGAGTTGCGAAGAGTGCACACACTGTGCAGGAGACACACTGGAGGGCTTGCTGGCACTTGTAGTGCGGGTGAGCTGTGGAGATGAGTCCACACACTGTGCAGGATACAGACTGGTTTATATTGGAAACCCACAGGTGTCAGCTACTGGGCTGGAATCAGCTCAGGAGCTCAGGTGCAGTAATCAAGAAGTCTTGAGCTACAGACAGACGAGGCAGGAAAAACATGGACGCCCTCTGGTGGTCATGACAGATCAGTACTGAGTCATGACAATAGGATGGTGTAGTTAGTTACTGCTTAATGGCAGTGTTGCTGGGGCATTTCTTTCCTTTGTTTCTGTTAAAGCAGATCACCCCCCAGCCTTCACGCACCTGTATGTATTAACCTATAAACTGATTTAAGCAGCCACCATTTTGTGTATCCTCCTCTCTGGATGGTAAATCTGCAGAATAGTCACACATCGTACACACAATGTTGATATATGACCCTGGGGCTGTGCAGTAGTTTATACATGCGGTGGTCTCTGGGTGATTGCACTGCTTGTGTCTCCTCCTCTGTACTGAGCCCCTCACAGAGAAACACTCACTTATCCATATTAATAATCTGCCTTTCAGTAGAGGAGAAAAGACCTCTGAGCTCAGATAAAGGAGCTGCAATGTAACCTCAGCACACGCAGCCGATGACAGCGTCTGGGACGTCTGCTATCAGTCTAATAATAATGTGAATATTCATGACAATCTCTTTCAGCTACTACTTCTCCCTGAATAAGGGCAGGATTCCTATAATAGAGAGGAAGATAATTCTCTAGTAGAATATTGCTGTGGATTATAGAAGATGATATAAAAAAATGGTTAAAATAATTAGGGAATATCAGATCTTTAGCTCAATATCAGAGACATAAATTCCATGTGTGATAGAGTTTTGGGAGCTGGTAGAACCATAGCTATCCACTCTTCCTGAATATCAGGGAGACTGCCTGAAGAGCGGGTGATCTCCCTGACTCCCTGAAGAGCGGGTGATCTCCCTGACTCCCTAAAGACCGGGTGATCTCCGTGACTCCCTGAAGAGCAGGTGATCTCTCTGACTCCCTGAAGAGTGTGTGATCTCCATGACTCCCTGAAGAGCGGGTGATCTCCCTGACTCCCTGAAGGGTGAGTAATCTCCCTGACTCCCTCAAGAGTGGGTTATCTCCCTGAAGAGCGGGTGATCTACTTGACTCCCTGAAAAGCAGGTGATCTCCATGACTCCCTAAAGAGCGGATGATCTCCCTGACTCTCTGAAGGGTGAATAATCTCCCTGACTCCCTCAAGAGCGGGTAATCTCCCTGACTCCCTGAAGAATGAATGATCTCCATGACTCCCTGAAAAAGGGAGTCTATCTATCTATCTAAGAGCCATTCTGCTCCTCCCCCTTTGCACATTTGCGCAGTAGCGTGCGGTGATAAAGCGTACAGTTGCAAGGGACAGGGTGAGGATTGTGATGGGGGACGGTGCGGCGGAGGAAGTAGGAAAGTTGGAGGCGCTGCGATAGATGGAGAAAAGACTCAGTGAAGAGGTGAGAGAGGTGGGTGGAAGATCTGGGCTGGCCACAGGTGGTGTCTGAAGGCAGCATACCACCGTCCGTCATTTTGACGGGTTAACTCTTAGTTTATATATATGTAGCAGGAAAAGTCGTCTCATTCAGATGTTCCATCTAAACTGATTGTGAAACAGAAAAGTTGAAGAATGTGATGTGTGTTGTGGATGTAATTACTGCGATACTCTGCAGACCGTGGAGGAGATGGAACGGAATGACGGATGAGCCCGCCAGTCTCTTACACCCTCCGTTTGCTGCCTCCGTTTAATCACTGAGATCTGATGAGTCAGGTAGCGGCAGACGCTCACACCTTGCATTGAATCGCCCTGAACGTCCCCTGTACAGTATCTGTATCTCCTCTCAATGTCATTGCCACCTGCATGTGGTTCATGCTTCAGCGTGTCAATCCCCAGCAGCCCAAGTGACACATTCATTCCCCTAATCTCCTGTCTGAGCTCAGCTCGGTGACAAAACGCATCGGACATCCAATCTCACTCCCATCAGCTGGTCCAGGGGAGACCGTTTGTCTTTGGTGAAATGGAAGACGCGCGCATACTGCTCCTGTCTGCCTGGGTGCAGCTGTGCTGTCCGTGTGCTCAGAGCATGAACGTCACTGTATCTACAATACCAAAATATATTTCATATTATGAAATGCTTTATGCTACCGGGCAAAAATCGGAAAGCATTTTCCATTCTGGCGACTGAGCAGTGTCCTAGAAAATGATACAGTTCAGACTTTCTGTAAGAAATAAACCAAAAACTAAATAGTGAAAATCTTATATATAATATTTGCATTTCCAAATAATGGTCTCTTTGCATGATCGGTGTGCGCCTGATTCTACGATATTTACAGCTTTTCCAACAAATTCTTAAATCCTTTGCTCAGAGGAAAACCTACGTAAGTCATTGTACAAATACACATTTTGGGCCAGATCCTGAGCTACATACGCCAGCCGCTGTCGTAAAATCGCCAATTTGTACTGCGCATACGCGTGGCAGTTGTTATGCAACGTAACTCTGATTGTAAGTAACTTCGGCGTAAATAGGAATGAAGGGGCGGGTCATCCATACGACACCCCGAAATACGCTTTGTAGGCGGAGGGAGGCGTTTAATTTGTACAGTATGGGCCGGGTTAGGCCGTTATGTTCGTCATTCCATTTTGTACGTCCAGACTTACGCTTGGAAAAGTTAAGGGAGGGTTTGGCAAACGTAAATCGAGTAAAATACGTACGAGCGAGGGGAGTGCATAGTACTTACGATCGCGTAAATGCGCTACGCCAACGAACGTAAAAACAACTTAGGTCTGGATCTACCCCTTTAAGTGTTTCTTTTTTTTTTATAATATAGGTATTAAAATATATGTTTATGGGCAAGCGTTTAAAACAAATCCTTATTTGAAAAATTATTTTATTACATATGATTAACTTAATAAAAAATATAATAATAATATGGTAATAATAATAATAATAACGGTAATAATAATATAATAATAATATAATACTACTACTACTAATAATATAATAACAATAACAATAATGGGGTAGATCCAGAATTACATTTGCCGTACGTTTCCTCGCGTAGCGTATTTTCGTGTGCGTACCTTCTATACACTCCCCTTGTCACACCCCTTGAATGTACGTATTTTGTCAAGATACGCTTTCCAAACCCTACCTTAACTTTTTCCAACCTAACCGCAGTCATACGCACACGTACGTATGGGCTGAACGAATTTACGCAGCTAAGCACGCCCATACTGTACACTTTAAATACAACCCCCCAGCCTACTTAACGTATTTCAGACGTATTTTGGACTCACGTAAAATCGGCACGCCCACACGTAAGTATTTACGTAACACATACGTGAACGGCCCATACGTTCACAATTATGCTTTGTTACTGAGCGTATTTTCTATGGTGCGCATGCGCAGTACTTACCAAAAGGCGATTTTACGTCTCCAATACGCGTAAATTTGCTCACAAGCGTTGTTCTGGATCTGGCACAATAATAGTAATATTAATAATAAATAATGATATGTATCTATGCATCCATGCGAACGCTTGGGAAGACACTCCTTTCATTCGCACGTACTTACGTCCTATCTTAACTTTCACAATCTGTTCGCACTTAAAATGGTGGATCTATTGACTCTACGAATCCCCGCCTATATTGTACTTTGCAATACTAAACCACTCCCCCTTAGGTTTGCAAAACACTTCCCACCACTCGTCATGAGTGGTCTGACGTAGCAAAAGTCAGAAGCCTCGATCACATTATGATGGCGGCTCTCAGATGCGCTGATCGCGTGTGCATGTTCTAAACAACTAAGCAGAAAATGGCGGCTTGTCAGAAGTCTGGACCCAGTCTCATAATACGAATAATAATAATAAGAATTATTTTTCTTATTGGACCATTAATTTATTGACAGGTGTTTTTTTTTATAGCGTTATCTAGCATTATCAGATTCCCTAACAAAGACACACACACAGAGTAGGGTTGTTTTAGTCATTAGTCATAAACCTACCAGCATGTTTTTGTGTGGGAGGAAACCGGAGCACTCGGGGGAAACCCACACAGACACAGGGAGAACACACACACTCCACACAGATAAGGCCTAGTCCGGGAATCGAACTCATGACCTCAGCACTGTGAGACACAATGCTACTCACTGAGCCACCGTGCTGCCCATATTCTAAGGTTACAAGTGGGCGTTCCCTCTTAGTCAGGTGACAGTATAGGCGTTTCCTCTCTCTGTGTACCCATCCAGACATAAGGCTGAGGTGAGGTGAGCCATAGCTATCGGAAGTTTGCCCCTGACAAACCCTAAGCTTCCATTATGATTGCTTAAGGTTACATACGGCCACTCTAATCTTGGTGACATGTAAGTTCTTACCTTATGTGCTGTCCTGTCCCAGGACCTCTGTGGGAATTATTCCCTGCAGGCTATTGCTGTTGGGTGAGGCCTTCTCCCTCTGTCTTTTATGGCCTTCTGCCTGCTGTGATTGCTGACAGGACTCCAGCCAATCATTTCCCCTGTTTTGGACTGTTGGCCAATCAATAATCAGCCGTCCGCTCTTAAGCTCCAGCCGTGTTATCCCTCACTGCTGGTCATAGTTCTAGTCCTCTAGTCAGTGTCCAGCTCCTCTCTTGGGCTCTGCCTCTGTGCATTTTGTGAGATCTGAATGCCTTGATCCTTAACCCCTGCCTTGCTCCCAGTGTCTCCTTGCCTTGTTACCCTGTGTCAGGCCAGCTTAATAATGGGACGATAGTCCCAGGCCTCCCTCTGAAAATAGGCCCCCACACACCGCAGATCTCCAGGCCTCCCACTGCAATGCATAAGGATGAATGTCAGGGAGTGACATTCTTCTCCAAACCATATTACACAGTGTGGGCCCTTGATCATTTTCAGCCATAGGTCTACATGACCCTCAATCCTGCCCTGCCCTGCATTCTCTCCTACTTCTTCCTGGCCCATTTCTCTGGAGGTGACTGTGGTATCCCCTCTGTGTGTGTGTGTGTGTGTGTGTGTGTGTGTGTGCGTGTGTGTGCGTGTGTGCTAGTCCCAGTTTGTCCTGTTTTTTGTCACAACCAATCCCTTCTCGTTCTCTTTCTCCTCCTCTCGCTTGCTTCTCTCCATCTTCGTTTCCTCTTCCTCTCTGGGTGTCGCCTCTGGAGGCTGCGACCTGCTAGGGGCATACAGCCCAGCTTATCCCCACCATCAGGGGCTCTGGTGAATATCAGGTCCTAGTTAGACTCCACCCACTGATTGAGGCCCTGGTCCAGTGTAACACTTAAGAATTGGATTGTAAAATCTGGTTCAGTCATAGTAAAAACTGTGGACCGGATCCTGAATGAAGTACAATTGCACTCATGTAAGTCCATTCATACGGAATTGCGCACTCTGCTCTCACGCACAGACCTTCGTAAAATGGGGCTGCATCATTCGTAAGGGTTTAAGTAAGCCCTTGATGTATATATAGCATCAATTCCCCCACCCACCATGCCTACACCTGGTATGTACGTGGGCAGTCATTGCCAGCCGTTACTGCATGGAATACAGCATCGATCAAGCTGTGTATTGATACTTAACTGACCTCAGTATGAGTACGGATGGGTTACTTACACATTGTGCCTTGGATACAGCTAGTATTATACAACGCAGCTCTAGAATCGGATTGTATATATTTCTATATTGCTGTGTTACACATCACCAGGTTGTGTACGGCGTATCTGTCAGTGATTATAAAATGTAAAGTATTTTCTATAGGATAGAAATCTATATAAATTAATTTATATCTATGTATTTATATTATTATAGTGCAATGTTTTTGTTTTCCAGTTAATTAAATTTAATGAGAAAAGTCAGGAATAAACGCCGCTCTCTAAACCCTTTATTGATATTGTGCCGAAACACAAAGGAAACAATTATCGAGACCTCGTTGTCCGACAAGCACCAGAGACCTTTCCATTAAATTCTCCAAAATGGGCCCATTTGCAATACTACAGCTCGAGCTTTCAATTATAAAGTCATTTGTGAAATAATGGCTGGGGCTTCTTGTTAATACACACAATAAAGCCTCTTGCATTGCACAATGCTCTGTAAATCAATGTACATTTGTTTTTCATTAGTTAGCAAAATGAAGGAATTGTTTTTGGAATGACTGAGGGTACAGATTGGCTGTGTCTGAGAATCCTGGTGCATATCAAAGCAGTTATCCAGAAAATCACTTGCAGCCTAATGCAAACCCAGAGACTTCGTCGTCTCAGAAGTAAAGTGCGGAATATTTTGTTTTGCAGTAAAAGGGCTCGATCCAGAGGTGATTGTACGTGATTTTTCTCTGTGTGATTTTCTACTGAGCCTGCTCAGAATTTAAGAGTGCGCAGCCACGACCGGTTTAGAGCAACAGGAATTCTTACCTGCTGATATTGCATCTTCGAGTCTTCTCATGTTTTCTGGCTCCCTGTCTCTAGTCCTTGGTTCTTCTTATCTGGTCCTTAGTTCCTGTGTTCCATTGTTTCTGGTTCCTGCTTGTGTCCTCTGTGCTTGCACTCCCAGTGTCCACTGCTTGCCGCAGTATCCAGTCTCAGTAGCCACCATTTTGCCATCTTTGTGCTTGTCCAGGGGGTTGCGACCTGCCGCAGAACTGCAGCCAAGACCATCCCCACTATCAGGGGTTCTGGTGAACACCAGGCTTGCTGTTAGACTATGCATCTCTGGTCCGACCGATTCAGATCAGAGTGCAACTCTGGCTATGGCAGCCTGCGTTCTGAGGGGCGTGTTGCAAGAGGGATGGTTTGGAAACAAGTAGTCAATGTACAGTAAGAGCCCAAGCAAGTGCTCCCTGATCCAGAGCTGATCACAGACGTAACAAAGGACTGTTTACATCAACACATTTGTGTGAAAGGTGCAGCGGTGGAGGAGGACCTGGCGCAGGACATGGGAGAGGATCCCATCACCGTGTCGGGTGCTGAAATAAGGGGGAGGCTGGTCAGCTGTAATTCAGCCTTGATTCACTGCTGGCCGGACACATGGCACGGCTACAAGCCAATTTGGGAGCCATTCTGTATTTTCACAGTGTATGTTTGTGTGCCCCCGCCCCCCATGGGTGTGGACAGAACTGGTAGGCGTGGGTAACATTCTATCCGCTTGTCATTGCTTGGCGGAGAGAGAGGATGACTGAGGCCTAGGCCAGTGATGACCATTTCCCTCACCCTAACGTCCCCGTTCTCTCCCACAGGTACCCCTGGGTGCTGTATAGTTTACTAATTGTTGTATTTCCTTTGTAGCATTAGAGAACGTGGCACCTGGGACTGGAGAGGGACAACGCGTCTCCTTCAATGTGGTTCTACAGAATTTCGTAGGAACCTCTGGGGCGGGGCGGTAGGAACCTCTGGGACGGGACAGGCCTGGGTCTGTTCACATTTTAGGCAACCAGGATAGCACGCACTACATTTACACCAGCCCCAGGTCATGTCTAAGTCTAGGGGGTGACCTTCTGTGACCTATTTCAGGCCCTTGTGTTAGGATGTGACAATTAAAACGCTTTACAAAACGTCAGAAATCGCTGCCATTGTGCCAGGGTTACATCATCTCTACACACAGGAAAACATTAATTTTTTTAATGTTTATATTAAAAAATACAAATCTTCATTGCTATTATTTTTTGACATTGACATTCCGACACAGGCGCTCCCCATAATCATCTCCTTCATTTACCATCACCATTACACTGTACTATCTTACTCTTGCGCAACATATTTGGGTCCATAGCTCCACTGGCGTATCTATTTTGATAGGGCCATTCTCTCCAAGCCAATTTTGAACTGGCTGGGATATTGATTGCTTATGCCTCGATGAGACATAAAAATCGATCCCCGGAGCAGTGAACACGGTGCCCTAACCCTCCCTTCCCTGTGGCCTGACCCTAACCCTCCCTTCTCCCTAGCCTGACCCTAATACTCCCTTTTCTATTGCCTAACCATATGACCCCTCTCCCTGCAGCCTTACCCTAACCCTCCACTTCTATGGCCCTAACCCTAACATTCCCTCTTAAGAGCCTAACCCTAAACCCCCTTAACACTAAAAGTCCCTGTATAGGTTGCTCACCTCTCTGGTGGGTGCGTCAGGTCCTGCGAAAATGAATGGGTGAGTATGCTGATCGGCACACTCACCCATTCATAAAAGAAAAAATCTAAAATGGCTACCATATGAAATAGAGAAAGAAGAAAGTTTCTTTTTGGCTGTCTCTATTTCTAAAAGCAACCCATCGGAGCAGGGACTCCCACTGCCATGGGGGCGGGGAGTGGAGGCCTTAGGGGATGGAGGGATGCCATATACAAATCCTGCACAATGGCCCCCTCATTTCTTAAAACGCCCCTGCATTACCTTAAGCCGCTGTAATTGCTCCCACTCCAAAGGCTTCACAGGAAGCCCACCGCACTTTTACTAACAAATCTATGGCACTTTCCCTGATTCACATTTGCGCTCAGATTCGGGGCGCTTTATCCCATTTCAATATATTGAGAAGAGCGAGAGATGAAGAATCACATACAATATGCTCCGCGCACATGAAGAATCATTAAGAAGACAGAAAAAGTGTAATATCAATATTTAATATTAGTTAAGCAGTAGAAACTTGTTGATAAGTTGATTTGTAGCTGAGATTTCTCCTGCAGATTGCTGAAATAAGCTGAAACATTAACTTTTAATTTAAAATATGGCAGCGTGCCCCGGATCGCCGTTGAATGATTGTAGCCGTTTAGATGGCAAACATTTGCTAATAATCTCAATCACACACTGTTATGTGATATTAAAAGCTTGGTCCAGCTCCAGCTCTGTGAAACGACTGTTTTCGGCAGATTAGAGGCTGGTTTCCGGAGAATTGTTGCATTTTATTATTTTTATCTGGGCTCTTATCAACATTTATGAAAAATACGCCGATTAATTTTCAGCCAGCACTAATGAATAATCGTCCCCAGAAAGTATAATCTGCAGCGCTGGCGATTAACGTCTGCGAGAAAGTTGTAAAATCAATGTCTCGTTGTAAGTCTTACTTAGCACTAAAATATAATTTAAAAGACTGCTGACGTGATACAGAAACGTTTCCAAGTTCAATGTATAAACATATTGCAAATGGCAAAACTCTACAATCTAATCTAATCTAATCTAATATTCTATATTGTTCTACGGTGATATCTGATCCCTAAAGCAATCTTTCTCCAATGCTTCTAATTACTCAGCAACTTTCTAGAATGACTTTCACTGTTAGCAAGATTTATCTATCTATCTATCTATCTATCTATCTATCTATCTATCTATCTATCTATCTATTTGATATATTTATTTACTTTATTTATACATTAGCCCGTTTCCTTCACATACACGCATAAACACACATACACACATCTATCCAGTGCTTTTTTTGTATAAAGAAGGTGCAATAACTCACCCCTCATCAGCCCTTATTACAGCCCCCCTATAATATTTCAGCCCCCTCATAAGTTTCAATTTTATTACAACCCCTTTTAATTATGTATAATTGTGCCCCTTGTAATGTCAAGCCTCTATGTCTGCAATTTATAATGTTCAGCCTCCATGTCTGCCCCTTGTAATGTCCAGCCTCCATGTCTGCCCCTTGTAATGTACAGCCTCCATTGTCTGCCCCTTTTAATATCCAGCCTCCATTGTCTATTTCAGCCCCCCTATCATTTTTCAGACCTTATTGCAGCCCCCTCATAAGTTTCAGTTTTATTACAACCCCCTTTTAATTATGTATAATTGTGCCCCTTGTAATGTCAAGCCTCTATGTCTGCCCCTTGTAATGTACAGCCTCCATGTCTGCAACTTATAATGTTCAGCCTCCATGTCTGCCCCTTGTAATGTCCAGCCTCCATGTCTGCCCCTTGTAATGTACAGCCTCCATTGTCTGCCCCTTTTAATATCCAGCCTCCATTGTCTGCCCCTTGTAATGTCCAGCCTCCATGTGTGCCCCCTTTAATGTCCAACCTCCATATGTGCCCCTTATAATGTCCAACCTCCATATGCATAATCTCCAACTGTACCTGTTTAGCAGGTACAGTACCGGTTTTTAATGGTCTGTACCGGCTAAAAGGGCTCCTGTACCGGATTGTGGCAGAGCTGCTCCCTCCCCCCTATACTCCTTTTCCAGCCGTGCAGCATCTGATCACTATAGCAGAGCTACGGGGACACATTCCTACCCTCTCCTGAGTGTTTAGCTCATATGATAAGGTGTAAATGAGATTTTACACCTTATCATACATGCAAATGAAAGGAGATTAAAGCCCCACCCCTTAACGGGACAAGCCACGCCCCCAGGTGTACCGATTTTCTATTATAAAATGTTGGAGGGTATGCATATGTGCCCCTTATAATGTCCAGCCTCCATATGTGCCCCTTGTAATGTTCAGCCTCCATTATCTGCCCCTTTTAATAGCCAGTCTCCATTGTCTTCCCCTTATAATGTCCAGCCTCCATGTGTGCCCCTTGTAATGTACATGTCAGGTTTCCTCTAGTTTCTACTCACTGCACATTACCTGTGTTACTTTCTGCCTGTCACATGATCCCCCTGCACTTCCTGGTTCTCTCCTTGCTATCTCTCAGGTGCTGGTGATTACCTTGCTTGATTCCTTCCCACCTGCTGTACTTAAGGCTTTCTCTGACAGCACTCTGGTGTCAGAGCAACAGCTATCCTTCCTGCTGTTATTATCCTGAGCTCACTCATGTCCTCTGGCTCCCTGATTCCTGCATATCTTTCACTGTCTGGTTCTCTCTATGTTCGTTTTCCTGTTCTCCGGTTCCAGCTGGCTCCAGCCCTGTCATTGTTCCTGCTACCTGTACCACTGCTCCCAGCATACCTGCCTCATTGCAACCTGTGCTACCACTCACTGCAACTACTACTGCTGCACTTGGACCTCGCCTACCGTCTCAGTGCCCGACGTGATCCGTTTCCGGGCCAGTGCTAAGCTCGGTGAGTGACAGTACAGCCTCCATGTCTGCCCTTGTAATGTCCAGCCTCCATGTGTGCCCCTTGTAATGTCCAGCCTCCATGTGTGCCCCATATAATATCCAGCCTCCATTGTCTGCCCCATATAATGTCCAGCCTCCATGTCTGCCCCTTATGTACAGCCTCCATGTCTGCCCCTTATGTACAGCCTCCATGTCTGGCCCTTATGTACAGCCTCCATGTCCTCTTTTACTTACCTTTGATGTCCCTTCCTCTATGGCGCTCCCTCTCTCCGTCTGCTGGTCTGCGGTTACGTGGTGCGGTAGTGGTAATACAGGGCTTCTATCTATCTATCTATCGATCTTATATATTTCTTTACTTTATTTATACATTAGCCTGCTTCCTTCACATACATGCATACACACACACACACACACACACACTATAATACATAGTCCTCAGACCTTGGTGTTACAGTATGCATGAGATACACAATGACTTCAGGCTAAATGAATATGTGACACATAGCGTATGGGTTCTCCCATTGTACTGAACAATTCCCATGTAGATCTGCTGTTATCATGAAGTAGGCGATATAATGAAATACACAGTGCGTGAGACAGAGAGAGAGCGGAGATTCCAATCTCTGTATATGAAAGAGCTTCCGCTTATGTATAAAATTCTTTATTCAGTGCTTTGCCCAGGAGGTAACACACACGTTCTCTCATATTAATTGTTACAGTTCAGGAATAAGAGATAACACTGAAACTCTGAAACTCTGAGCCGGAGTCATGCAAACACTTCATTTCTTATGGGTAGCATGGAATCCGTTATAAAGGTAGATTTAAAGGCTCTAATGAGGGGCTGCTACAGCTGAAGGCAGGGAGAAATCATCCTGTGGTTGCAGCAGATGGGGAAGAAGGTGCAGTAATAGAGGGAGGACACCTGGAATGAGGGACATGGGATAAAGCTGGGAGGGTAATACAGGAGAGGGAGGAAAAAAACAAGTAGAAAGTGAGATACAGAATCGTGGCACACTCCGGGCGGGGGGACATTACAGCAGCATCCCCCCCCCAAAACAAGAAAACAAAACATGACCCCTAGAAAACTGTTGAAGGCAGAGGTCCTATGTTACAATAGCTGTATAGTTCTGGCTGTCCATAACCCTCTTGTTAATGCAGCTTTTGCTCCTCCCCCTTATAATGGGATGTGATTCGCTTTTCCGATCATTTGTATTTTGACAGATCCGATCCCGGCAATGAAATGAAGACCGCGTCAGTTTTCTGCAGTTTGTCATGAGACCATGTGATTCCATGTGATTCTAATGTGTTTTTGAATATTCCAGTGGTGACTGGTGCTATTTTCATAAGCCTAACCCTAACTATCCCCTCCCCACAGAGTTACCTTAACCATCCCCTAAGCCTAACACTAATTATCCCCATCCTGCAGCCCATGCGGGTTACATGCGGATATGCGGGTTATGAGATTGCAGACAACAGTAACTGGTTCTAGTTCCTCTCTGTGTCTCCGGTGTCTGCTCTTCCAGTAGCCAGTCGCGGTAGGCACTCCTCTGCTACCTCCTGCTACCCTCGGATCCTGTCCACCATCTTGGTGTCTGTGTGCTTGTTCAGAGTGTCGCGGCCTGTCGCTTCTCTGCAGCCAAGACCATCCCTACCGTCAGGGGCTCTGGTGAACACCAGGCTTGTGGTTAGACAAGTGCCTCAGGTCCAGTGTGGTCCGTTTATGAACCAGCACTGAGGACAGTGCATAACATTGGATGGGATGACCAGACGTGTACAACATGTATGCGTGGGGAGCAGAGGGGGGGATGGGTATGGTAACCATAAAGTTGGGTTTGGTTGCGATTCACAGTTATGCACAGGCCCCATTTTCCCTGGGGCCAGCGTGTAACATTTAAGGTTATGTGTTTTAAGAACAAACATACGCATGGAAAGATAAGGCTGTCTATGGCCTTCTTAAGTCCGTTAAGAACATGAAAAACAAGGGCGTGTCAAGGACTTGCAACTTAGATGCATAGAATTGCAAACTTATCTACATCTTAACTGTGAATCAGGTCCCCCTATGAATAGCAGCTTTGATTAAGCAAGGGCAGTACTTCAGGTGCTTGCCTAAACCCTACAATTAAACCCCCAGCCCCATGCCGTCGTCTCCTGTTTCTCCCATAAGAAAGAAACGAGAAGTCGGCAATGACGATTTACTTTTTCTTACTAGTGCCAAGACTCCTGGAAGTTTTCATTTTCACCCTGCCGACATTTTATTCTGGATCTTAAAACATGTCAGAAACTCAATTACAGCCCCATCTCTAGGAGGATAAAAGGGAGGTTACACACTCCAGAATCCAGAGCGTCTCTTGAACACTGACACATTAATAGTCTACATTACGTGCGCCGTTGTGAGCAGTTAATTTATCAGAAAAATGACTCAATAAGTCCCGTTACAGGGGCAGCTAAGCAGAACATCGTCCTCTGTGTACCTCCTAATTGCAATAGTCATTTTCAAGCTAATTCATTATCCAAATTTAGTGAATTGCACATTTGTAAAAAATCTTTGAAAATTGAGCCGTCGCCATTATAATAAAACAATATTAAATATTATCTGAGAAAAGGCCATGAAAATGACCCGGGAAAGCAATGAATCGTGGCAGTAACTTCGTCCGAGTGGATGACAGTCCTAGAATTGTCCCTAAGGTGTGACTTATTCATGGCTCAGTATTACTATGTGTTTGTCTGCTGTTTTCATAGAATGTGTCCTCTCTCCCCGATGAAGCATAAATAAAAGCAATATATAGACCATCAGCAGCTCTGTCTTCTATGTAGAGTTTTATCTGTGCTGTGAGAGCTTTGTGCCTCTCGGTGGCTCTGGTAATATCTGTTTCTTTTTCCGCCTGTGTTGTTTTGCATTTAGATGTGACCTTTCTGGATATTGGATTGTGGGGACGATGTAATTCCTATACTGCTTTGTTATATAAGACGCTCTACCTGGCTGTAAGCGGATACATTAGGAAAGGAGCTACCGACATTATTAGATAGTCTAGGCACACAGGGCTCAGTGACTTCGGGGATCTCTTTAGATGACACCGTCATGAAATGACACTCTGGTTCGGTGTAGACTGCCACTTCGATGATCTGTCTTTTTCGACAGTACTTTCCGGCAGGGGTGTTTTAAGAAGTGAGGGGACCCTTGTGCAGGATTTGTACATGAACCCCCCACTCCCTCTTGCCCTGAGACAGCACTGTCCCGACTGAGTAAGGACTGTCCCAATTCGCATACAACAAAAGGGGCGAGGCCTAACTGCACTTTAAGCCCCACCCCTATTTTGGGGCCACGGGATCCAGAAGATCAGGGGGATCCAGAAGATCATAGAGGGAAGAGATAGATGCCGAATGCCCCCCCTTCCCCTGCCAGCCCATTATAGATACGCTTATGCTTTCCGTTACTGAAGCGACGACTGTCGTCAGTTTTGGCAGTTTCCGGAGACACAGTGTAGTTCCTGTGACTGCAGTCCAACAGTGACAGGTAAGTTTTCTGGAACCTTACCGTAACCATTCTCTTCACACAATCTCACTTTAAGCCTCCCCTTACCCTAACCCTAACTCTCCCCTGCCTGCAGCTTATCATTAACCCCCCCCCCAACCATCCTTGTCATACAGCCTAACCTTAACCCTTTCCTATGCCTAACCATCCTCATCCCGCTGCCTAACCTTAAACCTTTCCTCTCTGCAGCCTTGATCTAACCATCCCTGTCCCACAGCCTAACCTAAATCTTCCCCTCTCTGTAGCCTAACCTTAACCAGGAATGGGTACCATTGAAATAAGAATATTCAACATTGTATCCATTTAGATTTGACAAATATTCTATTGTTAAAAATCTTCAGCTACATTTAAATTTTTGGCTGTATTAATGTCAAAAATGGCATTGACCCAGTGACAAATACTCCGCCTATGGTCTGTTCCAGGGGTGGTTTATCCTGTGCATGCTAGATACAAATAGGAAGACTATTTCTCATACTGAACCACAGGAGTTCTATTGATCTATATTGTTGTGGTGAAACTAAATAAGTTTCCCATCTGATTTCTGTGGTTTTCGAAATATAACACATTTTACTGATGACATTATATATCATAGAAAATAGACATAACACGAGATTTAAAGGCATCCTCAAGACGAAGAATATAAAACATTACATATAATAGAAAGCGCAAACTTTACTGAACATATATTAAGATCACAACACAGAAAGTAGAAGAACATTAAAATAACAAGAAATAATAACAGCAATAAAAGGGGAAAGAAAGACAAAGAGATCCTCCGTGTTGCTGGGTCAGAAAGATCTGGGGCCAGATTCAGAGATTGAAAATAAGAGAGTAACTCCTGGGCAAAATCATGATGATTTCTGGGGGGTCATACTTCATCTGTTTCAAACAGTATTAGGGCCAGATTTACTAAGCTGCGGGTTTGGAAAAGTGGAGATGTTGCCTATAGCAACCAACCAGATTTTAGCTCTTACTTTCCTATTACACACTAGAGAATATCAGCTAGAATCTGATTGGTTGCTATGGGCAACATCTCTATTTTTCCAAACCCGCAGCTTTGTAAATCTGGACTTTAGATTTGAGAGGTGATGTTTACCAGCCCAAGTCTAAATTACAGTGTAATAGTAAAGCTGGTCAGTATCTGTGTGCAGTAAGCAATTCAAAGATATATCGAAACATGCAAAGAATACAATTAACTTGACTCCCCATGAAATCAACATGGTTTAGTCCAGGAGTAACTTTCCTCTCTTATTTTCAATCTCTGAATCTGGTCCCTGCTGTATGGGCCGTATGCAGACTACTGGACGTATAACATGGTTGCCGACTTTTGACAGCTTCCCTCCGGGAGAACCCAGAGGGAAGCTAGAAATGCTGGTGGGGGCAGGGCATTAAGCCCCACCCCCTGACTCACACTTACCCAGTTTTTAGCAGAAATAGTGATCAGGAAGAGGCTTGATGGCGCAAATTGCGTCATCAAGTCACTCCCTGGCCCTATCAACACTAGTATACTAGTCTTGCTAGGCAGTGGGCAGGACTTGAGGCCATGGTTTCCATGAAACCACGGGCCTCAAGTCTCTTGTGGGAGATTTGCTCGACATTCCGGGAGAGTCGGCAACCCTGACGTATAACATATATGTCCGGTAGTCTGCATATGGCCCTATATCTAAGCGGCAGCATTTTATATACACTGTTACATTGTAGGAAATGACATTAAAGTGGTTCTATGTGTTGTTACATCTGGACCCTTCCTGTGTCCTGGGGTTTATGGCAGCGGAGACTAAAGTATGGAATTAGCTATCCCAAATGCCGCAGGCAGGAGAACAGGGCACAGGGCGCTCCCCCTGCACTCCTATGTCTGGAGGGCATTTCAGTGTTCTGAACCTACCATAAGTATTCAGCATGAATGTATATGCGCTAACTGCTGAATCATACATAAGGGCTTAGCCAAGCTTTGACTGTACGATTTAAATGCCAGTGCCCACCACACATATCTCCTGCGCATGGTGAGTAGGCCGGACTCCCGTGCAGAGACATCATTTGTTCTGATGCAGAATTCCATGTACTGTGTATTCGCAGTATATCCTGACAAAGTTGTGATGTTATTAAATGAGGATCTGGCCCCCTACAATATATATCTTATTTGCTCATGTGTAAATGCATAACCTTCAACTTATTTTCATGAAAAAAAC
>WWET01005285.1:72180-83699 GCA_011038615.1 Limnodynastes dumerilii
CTAATCCAGGAATCGAACTCATGACCTCAGTTCTGTGAGACACAAGTGCTATTCACTGAGCCACCATGTTGCCTTTTTCCCTTTGATACCACAGGTAATATCACCAACGCTTGTGTGTAAGGATCTCCAGTTGGCAGAGACGTAACTAGGGTGGGTTTTATAGGGCACGTGCCCATAGTGCTGATGGACACTCAGGTGCAAGGGGGCGCTATAATGACATTGCACAGGATTCACAACCCCTATTTTTTTTACTTACGTGCCTATTATTCCGGTTCTAGCTACTATGCATATGTAGTAACTATTTTACGCTATCTACATAGCATTTTGTTACGTAGATTGCGTTCATGCCTTATTTAAAGACAAAACGCTACGTAGATAGCGTAAAATATTTACTACATATGCGTAGTAACTAGAATCGGAAAAAGTAGGCACGTAGGTAAAAAAAATTCGATGGTTGTGAATCTGGTCCGTTTTTATTATTTTTTAAAACAAGGGTTGTTCTCACTCGCCCTGTGCTCCATTAAACCCAGTTACGCCTCTGCCAGTGGGTGTTCTCTCGTTGATTTGCCTGTATCTGTTGTTCCTTTTTTGCGGTGTACTTCTGCATCCTATTGCAAAGCTCTTCCAACAATGTCAGCTTTTGTACTAGTTCTTCAACTATTCCATTTGATTCAGTTAATCCTTCTACCAAAATGCTTGTGGTGAGTGTCTTGTGTGCTGCATTTGTATTACTGTCACCTTATCCGGTGTAATGTTATATAAGTAGTTTGTATAGAGGTGGCCCATGAGCCCGCATGGCTAATACGCTGCTCCTCTTCTAACAAACACAAACCTAATACACGGCGAGACTGAGATAATGACCAGACAGTATTTCTATGAAGCTGTGTTATTAGCAATTTTTCTACTCTAATTACTTAAAACTTCTAATTTAGTTGTAACAATAACAAGTAATAAAATAAATGCATTATTAAACCTTCATTAATTTGAAAATATTAGGGGTCTGGACATGGCACACCACATAAAGTATATTAGGGGTCTCGTTATTGCAAATACTATAATATAGGTGGTTTATATTAGGTTTTAGGAATGGCATACACTATATACAGTATATAATATGCCATTTCCAGACCCCTGTTATATCCATTATAATATAGTTTATGCCAATCCCAGAACCATAATATAACCCATTATATGAAAGACCCATAATATATCCCCTAGTATACTAGTGTTGCCAAGCAAGGGGTTTCCATGGAAACCACGAGCCTCATTTGCTGACTCTCCCAGGATACCGGGATACCGCGATAACTGCCCGAATTTCGGGCATTCCGAGAGCGTTGGCAGCTATTGCCAATCCCAGACCCATAATATATCCCCTTATATTATAGTATATGCCAATGCCAGACCCATAATATATCCCATTATATTATAGTATATGCCAATCCCAGACCCCTAATATATCTGACTTATATTATAGTATATACCAATCCCAGATAACATAATATATCCCATTATATTATACTATGTGCCAATTCTAGACCCCTAATATATCCTATTTATATTATAGTATTTGCCAAACCCAGACCCATAATATATCCCATTATATTATAGTATGTGCCAATCCCAGACCCATAATATATCCCTTTATATTATAGTATATACCAATCCCATTATATTATAGTATGTGCTAAATTACAAGAATAACTACTATCACTGCTTCTTATATCAATAAGAAAAAACATATTAAAGAGTTAAGCACTGTTATTCAATTAAAACATTTATTAAACATATAAAAAGGTTAAGATCATCCCAATAACTGGATCAGTAGTATTAATGTAAAGTCCCATGTGAGAATAATGATTCCAGTCTCTTTGGAAATATGGGGTTGCACGCAGAGATTGCTTATGACGTCAAACCCGTTATTGCACATTTGTGCGTCTACGATTCCTGGAAATGCACAGTGGTAAAATCTGCAAGACGTACAAAAAACAAAAGCAAAACTGTATATAATAAATGATAAAATAAATGAATAAATGAATATTTTTGATGCACCCGCTGACGCGTTTCAGATCTTTCTTCCAAAAAAGAAAACTTGAAACAGTAGCAAGGAAAGTTTTGGGTAAAGATCTGACTGTGTCATCCTCAAAATATATTCCATATCCTAAGATCACAAAAAAAGGAGAAATGGTAAACACATTTTAAGTGTTCAAAAATGATGCTTTTTGCCCTGGAAATATGAGTTGGAAATTATTACCTGTTGCTTTTAAATTATACACAACAACATTTTATTAGGACGAGAACACAGTAGCTCAGAAAAGCATTTAGCTGGAGTCAGACACAAATAAATAGAGAGGTAATTATTGATATGTTCACTGATATCTCATCTCCTTTCTGTTAGATAGAATGAGACATCCTAATAAATCTCTTTAGCAGAATAATTCATTTGTCGCAGCCAGGATTCACATTGAGTTTATTAAAGACCTCAAAGAACCTCATTAGAAGTGATGAAACAATGTGTCCGATGAAATAAAGACTTATTAAATGTAATAAGGTTAATTGCAAAGAATTTAGAAGCCGCCCGTGGCTCCAGAAAGTCTTGTGTGCTGGAGGAAAGAACAAATAAAATGTTTACAATCTTTTTTTGGATGAATTGTATTTATTTGTATTACTTTTTTTAATATAAAAATATAATGTGGATCATGAGGCAGGGATTGTCAACTCTCCCGGAATATCCGGGAGACTCCTGAAATTCGGGCAGTTCTTCCGGTGTCTCGGGAGCGCCGGCAAATCTCCGTCAGGGCATTTGAGGCTGTGGTTTTATGCTTTGTGCTTCAGTTTGCAATGAAAACTCACATAGGACCTAAGAACGGGATTGCTCTGAATCACCATTCCGAACCTATTTCTTCTAGGCTCCTAGGGCCTGATCCAGACCTACGCTGATGCGCTGTGCTTAGTAAAGCACAGCATATCATCATGCACTCCCCCCGACACTCCTCCCTGTCCGAGCGTATTTTCCCTTGCTTACGTCGGCTGAAGGCTAGCCTAACTTCAGCCAGCCTAAGCGAGGGAAAATACGCTCAGACAGGAGCTTATTAACTAAAACCCCTCCTTCCCTCATTAAACTACCCCCCGCCTACCTACACTAACATTTGCGTGGTAACGGTGAGGGACGCCCCCTCAGCCGTTACTACGCTGATACTACAGATGCCCGATCCTAAATCGGGCGTTTCCGTGGTAACGCCGGCCAACATCTGGCCGGCGCATGTGCAGATCGGCATTTCAGCCGATCTTACGCTTACCGCCGGGCAACGTAGGTCTGGATCAGGCCCCTAGGGACTTAAGAAGGAAGGGGCATGTCGGGAAAACTTAAGAACGAAGATAAGAAGAATGGGTGGAGGGAGGCAGAAACCTTAATTAGCCGCCCCCAAGCATACTACTAAGAACATAAAGATAAGGAGCCCTATGGCATTCGTAAGTCGGTTAAGAAGCTGAAAACCGGCGGCGTGGCAGGGGAGTCGCCTTGCTACTAGTTGCGTGTAATTAAGAACCTAAAACATTCTTAAGTGTGAACACTGTCTTTTTCTCCCTCAACATACCCCTCAGAACGCAAGCAGTTGTATAAGATAGCACAGGCCAAGGATTTGTTTGTACGATCTTGTTTTGTTGTAGTGCGTAAGATTGGTTGAAATGCCGATCTGCACATGCGCCGGCCAGATGTTTCAGCCGATCTTACGCTTACCGCCGGGCAGCGTAGGTCTGGATCAGGCCCCTAGTGACTTAAGAAGGAAGGGGCATGTCGGGGAAACTTAAGAACGAAGATAAGAAGATTGGGTGGAGGGAGGCATGTAAATGAGGAAATCTGGGCGCGGTTAGGCAGAAACCTTAATTAGCTGCCCCCAAGCACACTACTAAGAATCTAAAGATAAGGAGCCCTATGGCATTCGTAAGTCGGTTAAGAAGCTGAAAACCGGCGGCGTGTCAGGGGAGGCGCCTTGCTACTAGTTGCGTATAATTAAGAACCTAAAACATTCTTAAGTGTGAACACCGTCTTTTTCTCCCTCAACATACCCCTCAGAACGCAAGCAGTTGTATAAGATAGCACAGGCCAAGGATTTGTTTGTACGATCTTGTAATCAATGGGAGTGTCATGGGCATGAAAGTTTATATGCCCGGGTGGTCATACGCTACGCTCGCGGGCGCTCGCAGTCGTAGGTCTGGATCAGGCCCAATGTCAGGGGTTGCCACTGGAGACAGCAACACAGCCCTGAAACTTGAGACTATATAGAAATTTATATCTAGTAGAAACCAAAAGTTGTGAGAAAGCTTTTAATGCATGTACTGATCCAGGGCTGGACTCTGTAGAGGAAGAAAATGATGAATTGTTTATGTTAGATTTTAAAATAAAATCATTGATTGGGGAAACTAAGACATTTTGAGTATTTATTGCACTATGGAGCGTCCCTCTGTTTGTTATTTATAGATGGTTTTGCTGTTTCCAAGAAAGAGTCGGAGCCGTTTTCTAGATAAGACACGGAATTACCATATTCCTGGTGTTGGTTCAGCTGATTAATCCAGGTTGTGTGATTTTTACCATGGACTTTATAGCAGGGTTGCCAACTTTTAACAGATTCCCTCCAGGAGATCAAGGAGGGAAGCTATAGAAGCATGCAGGAGGCGGGGCTTAATGGCACACATTATGCAAATTGTGTTGTTAATCCCCGCCCCTTGGCTAATACTTACCCATTTTTAGCTGTAATAGGGATAGGGGCAGGGCTTGATGGCGCAAATTGCATCATCAAGTCCCTCCCTGGCCCTAGCAACACTAATATACTAGTGTTGCTAGGCAGGGGGCCAGAACTTGAGGCCATGGTTTCCATGAAACCACGGGCCTCAAGTCCCTTACGGGAGATTTGCAGGGATACCGAGAGAACTGCCCGAATTTCAGGAGTCTCCCGGATATTCCAGGAGGGTCGGCAACCCTGCTTTATAGTGGACTGAGTTAGTGGATAGCGCACCTGTTCTCACTGGAATATATACAAATCCTTCCACTCCATAGACATATTTAGGCTAAACTCCGCTCATTTGCCCAGGGACAGAGTTTAAACAATATAAATACAGTGTTAGGCTAAGCCTAAGTACTAATGAGCGATTTTACGTCAGCGGCTAGCATAAAATCGCTCACATACATAGGTCTGGATCTGGCCCAGTGTTAGTTTTTTTATGTTTAATTGATTATCACAGTTTTAATCATTAATTATTATTTTGGCCTCTGAGAATACGGACCGGAGAGAGGATTGTGGTTTGAAGATGAAGGTGACATGAAACTTGGATATAATTCTATTTCTTCTCCTTACAGATTCTTTGCTTTATGGTATTTCACAGTTTTATGGATCGAGCTGGAACGTTGTTTTTTTGAATTTATATTTTCATTTTGTGAACTACTCTTAAGCTGTCTCAGGAAACTGTGATTTTGGGGTCACTGGAGATGTTGGCAGGATGAGTGGGGATGTTATTAAACACCTGGGAGGCGACTCATATAGTAATGTTCTCTGTTATGTGTGTAAATAATATTGCTTAATAGCGATCATCTCGTATATTTCAAATTCAGGTTCACTGGAAAAACACATAAATAAGATTAAACTTCTAACCAAACCTTCTTACTAAGACTAAAATGACAAAGTTCTTTTTTATCAGAACGAAGAAATTTTTGAATATCTTCAGGTCTTTTTCAGAGTTAATAGAGAAATGTGTAGATTTGCATCCATACGTAGGAGGACAGTTTCTTGTTCATATAAATAAGGGTTACCATTGAGTATTCCAGTGGACAAAAGAAAAAAGTCCAAGTCCAAAGTTACCTGACCGGGACGACATGACGGGTCCCAAAACACTCTGCAAATTCGATGGGGCTTCATTCATGCAATATTAAGTGCAAGAAACAAGGATTTTTCTCCCAGATCATCACGGAATCCTGCCAGAAGGGTGAATATTGGTAAATATTGTGATCGCAGTTGGCAGGATTGCAGTGAGGAGAAGACAGTCTGGCTAAGGTACAGTAAGTATCAATCGTAAATTATATTTTAGAAAATAGAGGCCGTGGAATTAAGAATGAGGTGTCACACTGAGACACAGAAGTGCCAGAGGATGAAGAATCCAGACGTAAGGTCGTTTTACGTACGCATGTGTACCTAAGTTACGCACTATTAAGTATAATGCCCTCATCCTGGTGCTCCCTTATCAATATGTAACTTATCGGATTTACGTGTTCAGAACCTGCCTTAACTTTTCCTTGTGTATGTCTGGTCCATACGTGACACCTTGTCATATGTAAGTGCCTAATCCAGCATATACTGTACAATTTAAATGTGATGAGTGAGAGTTATACTGTGGAAGGAGCAGGGTCCCAGCAGCACAGAGTATATAAGGAGAGGAGTGAGAAGTATATAGTGGAAGGAGCAGGGTCCCAGCAGCACAGTGTATCAGGAAATGAGTGAGAGGTATATAGTGGAAGGAGTAGGGTCCCAGCAGCACAGAGTGTATCAGGAAATAATTGTTCATTAAATGCTGAAAATAAATTGTCAAAGTATTTAGGAAATTGCTGCAGATCATAGTGTGTGTTTCTCTTTGTTATTCTACCAGACATGTGGCTGAAGGTTTTCTCTGAGAAAGATGCAGTGACAATGACTTCTATCGTTATTCTAATCCTTTTGTATAAATGTAAAAGGACAGATAGGGGACTGATGGATGTGAACGTCGCAGATTAGTAATTTCTTGGATTAATGGCTCCGTCTCACCTCTTACCCTGCCACAGAAAGGCAAACACAACGTCTCATTTATGCAATTGGATTTTAATGACTGTGATAGTCGTTTGGAGATGGAAATGTCAGAATGGCAATAAGAAGCAATTTAATATTAAATCCATATTTTAGGAATAATCATTTGGCATTATGAATTATGTATCTGAATACTTAAAAGTAATTAATTATTGAGATTCTCCACTTAGACCATTTTACTAAAGGCATCGCCGGGTGAAGCCAGAGATAAATATATGTTATGTTTCCTAATCCCTCATCTGACAGGAAATCATTTTACATTTGTACTTGATGAAACGAGTTTAATATATTTTATTTTATATAAAGAAAGGATTTGTTGAATATTTGGAGCATGTTTATTAAAGAAGTTTTAATGCAGATGACTTATTTTTCTTACTGAATACAATGTCAAAATGATGAAATGTGAGAGTTTTTTATTCAAGGTATGTGATAAAGCCGGAAATTTTAATGTTTAGGCAGGTAAAGATCTGCAAAGATCAAGACACCAGATGAAGGTGGGATTGGTTTGCCGGTCCGATGTTATGAATTCCGACAGTGAACACGGTGGTACTAAAATACCAGCAGTCTACACTAATCATCAGCTTTCTGCCAACATGTTTTTTCTGCATTTCGATAATCGTAATCCCTAATCATCACCCCAATTCCTAACCTTAACCATCACCCCAATTCCTAACCCTAACCATCACCCCAATTCCTAACCCTAACCATCACCCCAATTCCTAACCCTGGGCCTGATCCAGAACAACGCTTCGGAGCGAATTTACGCGCGGCGGAGACGTAAAATCGCTGTTTTGTACGTACTGCACATGCGCACCATAGAAAATACGCACATTAACATAGCGTAATTCTGAACGTATGGGCCATTCACGTATGTGTCACGTAAATACTTCCGTGTGGGTTTGCCAATTTTACGTGCGTCCAAAATACGTCTGAAATACGTGAAGTAGGCTGGGGGTTGTATTTAAAGTGTACAGTATGGGCGTGCTTAGCTGCGTAAATTCATCTAGCCCATACGTACGTGTGCGTATGAATGCGGTTGCGTTGGAAAAAGTTAAGGTAGGGTTTGGAAAGCGGATCTTGACAAAATACGTACGTTCAAGGGGTGTGCCTAGGGGAGTGTAACGAATTTACGCACACGAAAATACGCTATGCGAATAAACGTATGGCAAATGTAGTTCTGGATCTACCCCCCTAATCCTAAACCTAATTCCTAACCCTAATCCTAAACCTAATTCCTAATCCTAAACCTAATTCCTAACCCTAAACATCACCCCAATTCCTAACCCTAATCATCACCCCAATTCCTAACCCTAATCATCACCCCAATTCCTAATCCTAACCATCACCCAAATTCCTAACCCTAATCCTAAACCTAATTCCTAACCCTAATCCTAAACCTAATTCCTAACCCTAATCCTAAACCAAATTCCTAACCCTAACCATCACCCCAATTCCTAAAACTAATCCTAAACCTAATTCCTAACCCTAATATATCATCCTAATTCCTAACATGAACACTAAACCTACCCCTTACCCTCACTCTAATTCCTAGTACTAATCCTAATTTCTAAACCTAACCCTAATCCAAGACTAAACTCTAATTCCTAGCCCTAATCCTAACCCTAATTCCTAGCACTAACCCTAAATTTAATGCAAACCCTAACCCTAAATCCTAATCCCAATTCCTAACCCTAATCCTAAACCTAATTCCTAAACCTAATTCCTAATACTAGCACTAAACCTATCCCTGACTCTAATTCCTAGCCCTAATCCTAAACCTAAATCCTAACCCTAATTCATCATCCTAATTCCTAACACCAACACTAAACCTAACCCTTACCCTCACTCTAATTCCTAGCACTAACCCTAGTCCATACACTAACCCTAATACAAACCAAAACTCTAGTTCCTAGTCCTAATCCTAACCCTAATTCCTAGCACTAACCGTAACCCTAATCCAAGCCCTAACCCCAATTCCTAACCCTAATCCTAAACCTAATTCCTCATCCTAATTCCTAACACTAACACTAAACCTAACCCTGAATCTAATTCCTAGCCCTAATCATAAACCTAATTCCTAACCCTAATTCCTAACACTAAACCTAACCCTTACCCTCACTCTAATTCCTAGCACTAACCCTAACCCTAATCCAAACCCTAACCCTAAATCCTAACCCCAATTCCTAACCCTAATCCGAAACCTAATTTTTAACCCTAATTCCTCATCCTAATTCCTAATTCCGATTTTGACAAAAGTTCTGTGCGGATTTTTAGGATCGGATCGACTGCACATCAACTGCGCATATGTAATAAATCTTATACGCCGTCAACGTAGAGGATAAGCATGAAAATACCTAAGGGACGGACTCGTGAATCGGGCGTGTAAAAATCTGCATCTAAATCCGACGGAAATATACACACCAAAAGATTTGCATAGAAATGGGCAGGGGGAACATTTAGATGATGGAAGGTGGGTGCGCTTACAGTTATAGGGCCACAAATATACGCACCTAAGACACATAAGGTCAGAAGTGAGTGCGGTTAGTTAGGACAAGTCAATGCAGGTCTAAGTCTACGTCCGCGCGGAGAAAGCAAGGGGAGTGACTGGGATTTTGGTGGGTGTAACTTGCTCCGTCTTGCTCTGTAGGTGCGTATATTTGTGGCCCGATCGCAAGACGGATCTCTGAATACGGCCTACTAACACTAAACCTAACCCTAACCCTGACTCTAATTCCTAACCCTGGGCCTGATTCACAGATGAAAATGCATTATGAAGGTGCGGATAAACAGGCCTAGGGCATGCGTACTTTCCTTGTGAAGAAGTTTTTTAAGAGTTTCCCCTACCCCTCCCTTCCGGCTCATTTACATACCTCCCCCACCCACTCTTTTATAAATTGACCCAAGGCTGTCCTGGCACGCTTCTTTCTTCTTAAAAAACGGCATGCGGTCTTTAAAGACCACATGTAATTAAATTACGTTCTTAGTTCTAAATACATTGTATAGTCACTATGACAATGCATGTGTAATACTTAGTTTCTTAAAAATATGCACCTAAGAAGCAGCAGATTGTCAGGTGGGAATCTGGTCTCCTAACTAATTCCTAACCTTAATCCTAATCCTAACTAATCCAAACTCTCACCCTAAATCCTTATCCTAATCCTCTCCCTGATTCTTAACACTAATTCTAAATCCTAACCGTAATCCTAATCCTAACCTTGATTCCTAACACTGGGCCGGATCCAGAACTATGTCCGTCTTCCAAAGACGGACGTAGTTGAATAAACAGTAGCTACTGCGCATGCGTAGTAGCTATTGTACGTAATCTGCGTATCGTTTCGATACGTAGATTGCGTATGCGCGGTCTTTTAGACCGGCCAACTAAGCCTAAATCCTAATCCAAACCCTAAATGTAACACTAATCCAAACTCTTACCCTTAATCCTAACCCTGATTCCTAACACTAACCCTAAATCCTAACCCAAACCCTAATACAAACCCAAACCTTAACACTAATACAAACTCTCACCCTAAATTCTAACCCTAACACTAACCCTAAATACTAACCCAAACCCTAAACCTAACACTAATCCAAACTCTCACCCTTAATCCTAACCCTAATCCTAACCCTGATTCCTAACACTAACCCTAAATCCTAACCCAAACCCTAACCCTAACAATAATACAAACTCTCACCCTAAATTGTAACACTAACACTAACCCTAAATCCTAACCCAAACCCTAATCCAAACTCTCTACCCTAAATTGTAACGCTAATGCTAACCCTGATTCCTAACACCAACCCTAAACCCTAACACTAATCCTAACCTAACCCTGGCTATAATTCCTAACCCTAAAACTAATCCAAACTCTCACCCTAAATCCTAACCCTAATCCTAACCCAAACCCTAATCCAAACTCTCTACCCTAAATTGTAACGCTAATGCTAACCCTGATTCCTAATACTAACCCTAAATCCTAACCCTAATCCAAACCCTAACCCTAATCCTAATTCAAACCCTAACCCTGGGCCTGATTCACATTTAATAATCTTAGGCTTCTTAAGTACAGGGATGTAACAAATTACCTAGTAGGCATGCGTAGTAGGTCATGTGCGCATCTACATACCACTTAAATACACAGATAGACTACATGCGGTAATAATAATAGTGATAATAGCGTGCATAAACGTCAGGTAGACAGATACATGTGTAAAACGTGAAAGAAAAGGGAATAAAACAAGCGCTGACAAAAATATCAATGCTGCAGCAAGCCCTTTTTCAAAGTCACTTTGAAAAAGGGCAGATCGCGCCCGAAACGTGTCAGTAGACGACAGCACCTGATGGCAGACCACGTGGAGAGAGAGGAGACCGGACGGAGGAGATCGTAAGCCGAAGCCCAGACCTTCCCGGGATTTGTTTTCCTCTGTCAGGCACCACATTCAGACTCTGGGCCTGATCCAGACTCCCGTACTCTTTCCGTGCGCACCCCCTGTCACTCCCCTCTGTCGTGCGGGCTTTATGGCAGCTTACGCTGCCATAAGCCTGCCTTAAATGCGACCGGCGTGTAGGACCGGACGGATCGTAAGCCGAAGCCCAGACCTTCCCGGGATTTGTTTTCCTCTGTCAGGCACCACATTCAGACTCTGGGCCTGATCCAGACTCCCGTACTCTTTCCGTGCGCACCCCCTCCCCTG
>WWET01005286.1:17055-29648 GCA_011038615.1 Limnodynastes dumerilii
AGAAGTCTAAATGGGGGACAAAAAAATGAGAAAGACGGGGGAGAGAATGGGGGAGCAGGGGAGGAGAAGAGGAGAAATTGTCTAAAAAAAAAAAACAAAAAAAAAACCCAGGCCGTCAGGTTTTGCAGCTGGAAATGTAAAGAGAGGAAGGGGGAGGAGGAGGGAAATGGAAGAGATGGAGAGAGAGCGGAGGAGGAGGAGGAGGGAAGGATGCTCAGAATGAGATGCTGCATCAGATAGAGGAGGTGGAGAGAGGATGGAGGTAGAGCAGAAGAGAGGAGGAAGGAAAGAGGAGGGTGGATAGAAGTGTGAATGAAAAGAGGGATGATAATCCGCATCCATTAGTTTTGCTTCACTGGCCCACAGAGCTGACAGTCTAACACAAGAAGGCTGAAAAACGCCACCTGCAGTGCCATTAAAGCTGACCCCCGGTATCAGCCTCTCCATCTCCACATGACAATCATGCAACTTGCCATATGCCTGCTAGCTTGTGTCCATAAAACCCAGACTGCAATCATCTCCTTTACATGGAGCAGACGCCAGCCTGTGTGTGCCGCTTGGCACTGCCCGCCGCTTCCAGGAACTACAAGGTCGATGGCTGTGTTAATAAGTAATCTGTCTACACAGCACCACATCACACACACGACATACTGTCATATCGATTCAGAAAGATAGATTATGATCTGCATATAAACAAAGCATTTTACAGGCAAATATCACATCATCTATGTACAATATGAAGGTAAACATTGCATTTAATGAGCATTACACATAATTAATAACAGATGCATTTAAGATTTCTTAGCATCCCCATCATACACCATTGTTGCATATATATATATATATATATATATATATATATAAGGTACCAGCAGTTCATGCAGGATGGCATACATGTGAATAGCATGGTGTGTGTATGTGGGTGATACATGACACATATGAGGATTATGATAATGAAGATGATGATGAACATATGTCAGTAGACAAGGATGCGGGCTGGCTCCATGCAGCACAATGCACACGGCCATGGACACATACATCACATGTCAGCATGCACACAAGACATGTACATGTGCATGTGCGTGGGAGTAGCATGTAAATATACACACATGAAGCGTCACCCCGGGATACAACTCCCATGGTGCACCGTTGCCTTGGGCTGCAGCCTCTGTCTCTGCGTCAGTGACCTCAATAAAGTTGTGCGGAAAGACGGAGTGCCCGTCCCCATGGTAACGTTGGGGCCGCCATGTTGCAAGGGGCGGAAGCTGTCTGAGAGACACCGGAAGCGGTGCGGATTTCAGGGGGAGAGCTGAGGGCTGCTGCCATATTGGTTGTGGCACACAGTGATAACGTGGAGCTGAGAGAAGATTTTAGAGTTGCTGGTGAAGAGGTCATTGCTGGTATGTGAATGGAGGGGGATATGATATGATAGTTTATAGAGAGATGGAGTCAGATGGAAAGCAAAGCATGCTGGGAATGATAGTCCTAGGACCATAGGGGAAGTATGACAGTGCTATGCTAGGACTTGTAGTTCACCAGAGCATGCACAGCTACTGGCAGGGCATTCAGGAACTTGTTCCACATTGTCCACATAAGACTATGACTGCCTTTCTGGGACTTTTAGTTCCCCCAGCTAGAGAACTTGCAGCATGGGTTTGTGAGGCTTGTCATTCCTCTGCAGCCTTCAGAGAGTCTGTCTGGGAAAGCTTAGACTTGTAGTTCCACTGCATCTACACATGTAAAGTCTGTCTGGGAATGCTGGGACTTGTAGTGTGGCAAAGTCTACAGAAGAGGCTGACCGTGCATGCTGTGCTAATCCTATTAGGAGATCTATAGTATATAATGTGGTGTGTATGTCTTTCTTTAGGTGTGTTTATGTCTCCGGTCTCTTCGTCTCTCAAATTTGGGGCTCTGGTAATTGCTGGTTTTGTAAGTATTTCAGCCTAATGAGACTCCCATATACAGTTACTTAGCAGGGTTTTGGGATTCCACTAGGGTCCAGTATGCCTTGTATGTGCTATGTGGCCTGATTCAGAGGCTGAAAATAAGAACTTAAAGTTACACCTGGGCAAAACCATATTGATTTCAGGGGAAGTCAAGTTAATGTTATTCTATGCATGCAGAGAGAATGCTTTCTTTTTACTTATTGCACACAGAGACCTAATCAGCTTCACTTTTAAACTGCTAATTAGACTTGAGCTGGGAAACATCACCTTTTAACTATAATACTGTTGCAACAAATGAAATTTGACTCCCCCTGAAATCAACATGGTTTAGCCCAGGTGTAACTTTAAGTTCTTATTTTCAGCCTCTGAATCAGGCCTATTGAGTCTACTGAACGGTGCAGGAGAGATAGAACATCATTATTCTTTGTTCCCATCCCCTATGGCACTGCAGCACTTTATAAATAAAACATATAAATTGGAAGAAATTCACACAATTTGTGGATGTTGGTGGAAAATGCCGTCTCTGAGCTCTTTGAGAAATACTTAGGTACTGAGGATATCAGTATTGTGCTCGTCAAACCATTGGGACAACATCTCAACCTGTGACATTCGTATTCTTACCAGGGAAAAAACGTTGCATCGGGAGAGGAAGATCGCTGGAGCATTGCTTGTTTCTTCTGAAGGAAGGATTTCATCCAAACCATGCCATAAAAACATAGCCTGCACCATGAATAAAACCACCGTGCATGGCTTAAAACAAGATAGAACCAAATAACCCAGTGTGTGCTCTCATAGATCAGATGTGGAGCTTATTCTTCTTCCTCCATCTGTTGGTCTTGGCTGAAGATGTTTCTTCTTAGACTTTCATGCTGACATCACCTTAGTCATCACTGTTCATGGACCACTGCCCACCTGAGCTTCTGCCACTGCCATCCATTGCCTTTCTCCTTTTCTGGCCACACTAGCCATAATTATAGACATGTAAGGTTGCTTATTGGTGTTATTTATAGCTGCATTATTAATTCCCTGTCAGTCACACCTGTGCGGAAGCCAATTCTTGAGACGCCCTCGTATATCCTCCACCTCCTGTATGCAGATATAGCTGCTTAAATATATAGGGTGTATATAATAGACATAGATATACCTCTGTCCAGGGTGAGTGGTGTTGATAACCAGAAGAGGCAAATAAGATCTGTAAAGACTGACGAGCAATAAGTGACATGTACTAGACGGCTGCGGGGTTCCTTGGCATGAATGTACGCTGCTGCTATACCTGTGAGGATGTCACACTAGGTCCTTAGGGATTGAATTTAAGGATTGATGGAGCACAGGACCACTGGCTTTGTAGAAGGCCAGGTCCAGTGCAGGAGACCTCCTGGTCATCCCGGCGCCCCTAGACATGTGACTAAAGGGAAATCCAACCGTGAAGACTACAAAGGCTTAATGTGTAATACTGAGACTAAATGGAGCATAAATGACAGGGTATTACAACAACATCTGCTCAAGATTTTGGCAATGTGTACAGTTCACAATACATAATTTATGTGTCAGATATATATTTTAACATGGTACTAAACAAAGTGATGTACTTGTGATTGGCATAGTACCCTAACTTATTTACTGTAACCAAGAATATGAAGAGAAAAAATAATCAAGGATGAAAAGAAAACAAATCAGAATTAAGAAGAATAAGAAAAAGAAAAAAGTAAGAGGAAGGGGGAAGGAAGGAGTGGGGATCCAAATCCAAATCCATTTTAGGATTCACTCTAAGATATTCAGTTGTTAATGATAAGATCTACACAAATATATAATAGTTAAGATATCGTGATGGGGGCCTCATTAGTTAATAATCTAGTTTCATACTAAACCGTAGACTGGAAACACACTTGAAGTTGTTGTTTTGTGATATTTGACAGGGTATTAATACATTTCTCCCATGTGGCAAAGAAGGAGTTAACTTTTTTTCCTTTGAAATAGAAGTTTCCATCCAATCCATGCGGGAGAAAAAAAACATCTTCTCCGCTAATGAAGGGGGAGTTGGATGGATCCAATGTTGTAAAATACACTTCTATCCAACCGTGGAAAGAATTAAGGACATCTCTTTTTTTACCATCTCTAGTAAACTTCAGATTTCCCGGAGACATACCAAATATAGCCCATTCCGTTGTTATTGGAAAAGGGGGTAATAAACATGAAACTGCAAAATCCCTGATTCTTTCCAAAATTGCTTAATAGGATAGCAATCCCACAACCAATGATATAGGGTAGCATTAGGAGATGAGCATTTTGTGCATGCACTAGACAGTAATTCCTATGGAGGAGCATCTCCTCGGTGAGAGAGAACCTCTATAGTATATTGTATACAGCATTTCCCTATAAGTAGATGGTGTCAAAACTTTGATAGAATATGTCAAAGATTCCAATAAATCCTTTGAAGTAATGTTAGGGAACTACTACAAGCATCCATAAATGACTCCTAATGACTGAAGTACACAAATGCATGCAGGGAGACCTGTTGATTGATTAGAGGCAGAATAACAGATACATATATATTATCATCAGGTTTTTATATATTATCATATTATATAGAACTTTACCATTAAAAAATAAATAAAAAATAAGCAATTATTCAGTCTTTTATCCATTGGAACTTACAATGTAAATTCTCTAACACACATACAGACTGGTGTTAATTTTTGGTCATCAGCCAATTAACCTACCAGTGTGTTTTCAGAGTGTGGAAAGAAACTGGAGGACCCGGAGGAAATACACGCAGACTCGGGAAGAACATACAAACTCCATTTATAAGGCCTAACTGGAAATCAAACTCAAGACCTCAGCATGGTGAGGTGGAAGTGGCCCCATACAATACAATGGCCCCTTGGCTTCCGACATAACTCCAGTAGCTGGGGTCATGGTATAATGACCAATAATTGTGGTGGACGGATCAATCCGAAAGACTTATAGACAGATGCACAATGTCCAGACTGTAGGGAGACAAGTAATAGTGGTTCTGCTGGCGGTACTGAGGGGGACTTTCCGTCACTCCGACAAGCAAGACACAGCAGTGCTCCAACGTTTACTGAAATAACATGCACTTCATTCAAATAACAGTGACCACGTGTACAATGAAATCATTAAAAGCAAATGCAACCCACCACCGACAAAGATATGTATAGATACTTATTCTCCCTATTCTCACTGGCGCAAGTAGAGTTAGCTCGGAAATGGATGGCCAAGGATCCTCCAGATGTGAAAGCCTGGATATATCTAGTAAATGACACCCTTGCGCATGAAAGGCATGTATATAAAGTTAGGAAAGCACTGCATACATTTTATAAAGTTTGGGATCCCTGGATGGACGATATCTTCTACACAGGAATTACTCCCTTTGGGCCTGATCCAGAGCTACGGCCGCCGGCGCTAGTACGGCGGCTGTAGCTCTAATGCGCATGCAACATCTGCCCGGCGTTACTATGGAAACGCCCGATCTACGATCGGCCGTCCATAGTAGTGCCGTAGGGACGCTGGAGGGGACGTCCTCCAGCGTCCCTACGCTCACGTTACTCCTGGTGGGCGGGGGGAGGTAAGTAAATGAGGGTGGGGGGGCGTTCTAAGAGGCCATACGCTCCTGTGTGAGCGTATGGCCCCTTACGCCGGGCGAAGCTAGGGTAGCCTTCAGCCGGCGTAAGGAAGGGGCCATACGCCCGCACAGGGGGAGTGCCAGGGAGGAGTCAGCGATGTAACGCTGAGCGTTAGGACGCTCAGCGCTACATCGTAGCTCAGGATCAGGCCCTTTGTCCCCCAGCTCGGCACGGCACCTGTCTCTGCTTCTGGTTCTCTATCAGTGGATGTCTATCCCTGTACTAGCATAGTGGATATTGATCCTTTTGTTGCCGATACACCCACTGTTGATGAATGAGGTATTTGATTAATAGTGAACACTATGGTGCTTTATCTGTTGCTGGACGATAAGCGTTTGAGGCTGACACGGCTTTGGTCTGTATTATTACTGTATGCCGCAATTGACTTCTTGAACTTCGTTTAGATGTTAAGGGGTTATTGTTGTGTTCTTTGTTTCTTTTTATGTAAAAAACTGTGAAACTGTGAAAAAAATAAAAGCAAATGCAACCATGGGAAAGTTTATTAGGAGAACCTTAAAATATCGGTTGCTAGCGTTTCTGGTGCGTTTATTGGACGTTTTAAAAATTGATCTTGGCCATTAACTAGAGCGATTTTTGGCCCGATCACCCGATAATTGGGTGTTTGGACTGATAATCGCTCTGGTGTATGTCCAGCTTTAGATCAGACGTCCTGTATGTTCGCAGCTCCTGGTAGGAGTAAGGTTTATGTAAACGCATGTTATGCATCCTGACGGTGCCTGGGACGTGATCAATTGCTATACTAGGTTGTTGACTTTCAAAACGTCGGATCCAGAATTATGAACAAATTTCCGATGCTATCCTCTATTCCGCACACAAGATGTGATCACTTCCCCCTTCCTGCGTGTTGAAGGGAGCTCCGTGTCCTTTATTCTGTCTCAAGTATTCCGCAAGTAACTGTGCATGTACGGAATACTAGAGGGTACGTAAGGGTTTAGCCAGTCCCTCATATAGCTCATACACATGGGGAGAGGGCCCAGCATGCAGACAGTGAATTATGCAGGGAAGACGGCATTGAGTGACAGGATTCACATACGCAGCATATATAAGTCACTGTATCACATATCACGGCAGACGCCGCACTTACCCGCTGTGCAGTCCGGCAGCGGCTGTCTCCTCCCGGCAGTCCCGCGTGTCTGTAAGCCAGAGACTGCCACCGGAGCAGTGACAGTCTCCATACTCCCCAGCAGCAGTCAGCAGCGGCGTCCTCGTGGAAGTCCTGGCGCCAAACCTCTGCGGTGCTCCAGTCCATGGGCGCCGCCATCTTGGTTTGATCAGGTGATGCTGCTCCTCCAATGCCTTGCTTCCCTCCAGTTTTCCAGCCTATCGGTGAGCAGCACGCCCTATATAAATCCTGCAAGTCCTTCACTCCTTGCCAGAACAACTTTGTCTTCTAAGGTGCCTGGTCCTGTTGCGCCCAGCTCTGAGTCCTGATCCAGCCTTGCCTTGCCTGAGTCCTGAGCCAGTCCTGCCTTGCCTTGCCTGAGTCCTGATCCAGCCTTGCCTTGCCTGTATCCTGATCCTGCCTAAGCCTCGTTCCAGTCCTGATACAGCCATCCAGTCCTGCTCCAAGCAATCCAGTCCTGTTCCAACAATCCAGTCCTGCTCCAAGCAATCCAGTCCTGGTCCAGTCCTGGTCCAATCTCCAGTGATATCCAGCTCAAGTTCCAAGTTTACAGCATCTATAACCTGGAACCATCTTGCTCCCTCAATCTACGAGTCTACGGCATGTATACCTGGAACCATCTTGTTTATCTCAACTCTCAATCCTACAATTGTTATAACTCTCTGGACTGGATAGTGAGAGCACAGCAAAATAGACAGACAGGAGAGGAATCGGGTAAACTCACCAGTAGGTAGGACCAGTGCCCGTCTGGAGTATTCGCTAGAGCCCCTGATGGTGGGGATAGACTGGAGCTGATGAGACTTCTTCTGGATACAAACTTTAGAGAGTACCCAGAACAGGAAAAGGGGGCAAGTAGGAATGGGATAAGATGCAGTGGGAAAATGGGAGCAGCAGTAACAGAAGGGACTGTACTGGACAAACCACAAAGAACAATGAACGGACGAGACCAGGAAAACTGGACAGGACAGACGAACAAAGACAGAACTGGGTCACTGAAACGCACACTCACACTAACCCTACAACAGGCAGGAAATACCTGGTGGAAAACAAAAACAAGCACACCAGGAGAAAGGACGGAAAATACAAAAGGCTAAGGACAAAAGGGGAGAGAGAGAGAGCAATGCAAACACGGGTACAATGGCAGGAAACTAGGTAGGATCAAATGGGGCACTCAAGAAAGCAATGGCACAAAGGCAGAAGAAATGAGAGGCAAGATAAAGCAGGAAGCACGGGGAGCAGACGCTATAACCGGCAAGTGCAAGCTGTCCCCCCTGCTCTATTTACAGGGAGTCTGGCCAATGAGAAGTCTGAGTTTGGGCCAGCCCCCTAACTAATGGGAAGACAGCGGGGGAGCCGATGGCCAGCGTGCGCTACGCGCACATGGCTAATTTGCATGTCGTCACGCCTCCGTGATGACATGCCATCAGGGACAGCGGATGCAGGCGCTGGAGGGAGCATGGGATGGGTAAAAGCCGGATTCCGGCGTTTAACAACAATACTTACAACCCGGATTCATCTTGCTCATCTCAACCTCCAAACTCTACAGCTTCTTTAACCCGGATTCTCCTAGTTCCTCTATCCACCATTCTACAGTTGCTACTGCCTGGACTTTACCACTACACCTATCCAGTCATGTGTACCCCTCATCACGGACTTTGTTCTTTCCCATTGCACCTCCAGTCCCCTTGGTTCCCTTGCACACCCTGATCCAGAGACTATTCACTATTGTGTTCATTTGTTTTCTGTATGCACCCGTCCTTCATTAAACCGGCTCACTTTCAATTTCAACCATCTCAGTTGCTTTCATCTCTGACACCCGGGACAGATTCCAAACACCCCTTGAACATGACAGTTTGTTCTGGCCCGATGGATTCTACCGGGGACAACCCGCAGAGAACGGCTTCTGACATGGCTACCAGAATTGAACAACAAGAAGTGACCATGGGACAAGTGGTGTCATGCCTCCATGAACTTGCTAACCAAGTTGGTGCATTCCAACACACCGTTATGCATCAAAGTCCTGCTTCCTCGTCCAGAAATTCTTCTGGAATTCCTAGAATACCCTTGACTACCCCCGCCAAGTATGATGGGACTCCAAAACTTCGCCGGGGTTTCTTGAATCTATGTTTACTCCATTTCAAGTTGCAACCCGAGAACTTTCCTACAGATGGCATTAAAGTGGCATACATCATTTCTTTATTATGCGGAAAAGCCCTAGACTGGGTTTCTCCTCTCCTGGAGAAGAATGATCCTATGCTAACCGATCTGGACAGTTTTTTGGAAACCTTTAGAGTTATTTTTGATATTCCTGGAAGATCTTCATCCGCTGTTACGGACATCTTGCGCCTACGCCAGAGGGATCTGACCGTGGGTCAGTATGTTATCCATTTCCGGACCCTCTCTTCAGAGCTATTTTGGGGAGAAGAGGCTCTGGTTTCTATCTTCTGGCATGGTCTGTCTAATCGTATTAAAGATAACCTCGTTTCTTCCCAGTTACCAACGTCCTTGAATTAACTTATCTCTGTATGTACTCGAGTGGACATCCGTCATCGGGAAAGAGCCTCCGAACGGAAAGAGGTCTATCGGCCGAATATACCCACTCGTCCTAGGAATTCACCGCCTCCACCGGAGGAACCCATGCAATTGGGTAAATCTATCAGATATCATCGGATCAGGAACGTCAAAGACGTACCAGTAATAATCTCTGTTTCTTTTGCGGGGAGCCCGGACACCTTCGACTTCAATGTCCTAAGCGCCCGGGAAACGCGCGCTCCCAACTGCGTCCGAGGAGCCTAAGTTAGGGGTGACACTTCGCTCCTCCACCGCAAAAGATTGTACCTTGCCTATCATCCTGACCTTGGACTCTGTCTCCACCAATCTTACAGCTCTTCTTGACTCCGGTGCTGCCGAAAACTTTATCTCTCAAGACACTGTGGAAGTGTTAAAGATTTCTACCAAGCCTCTCACCGTACCCACCTACCTCAGGTGGATGGCAGCCGGATACCAGGTGGTACTATCACCCACCAGACCTGTCAACTTCACCTTCAGACGGGAATCTTACATTCTGAAACCATTCGGTTCCTAGTATTGCCCAAGACCACCTTCCCAGTAATCCTTGGGTTATCATGGCTTCAGCAGCACAACCCTCATATAGATTGGTGCTCGTCAGAGATCATCCGCTGGAGCGGATATTGTTTCAAACATTGCCTTGCCTCTGTAAAACCTCATCGTTTTGTCAAAACCAAGTCATCGTCTGAGCTACCTGTACACTACCGAGAATTCACTGATGTATTTAGCAAGCAGTACGCTGAGATCCTTCCACCTAATCGTCCCTGGGACTGTCCAATTGATCTTGTACCTGGAATGTCTACTCCTCTAGGAAGAACTTACCCTTTGTCTCTACCTGAAACTCAAGCATTGTCTGAGTATATTCGAGAAAACCTTGCCAGGGGCTTCATTCGTCCTTCCTCTTCTCCTGTCGTTGCCGGCTCCTTTTTTGTGAAGAAAAAAGACGGAGGGCTCCGCCCATGTATTGATTATCGGGGATTGAACGCCGTCGCCATCAAGAACCATTATCCGTTACCATTCCAGAAATGTTTGATCGGATCAAAGGATCTACAGTTTTCACCAAACTGGACCTCAGAGGAGCGTATAACTTGATTCGCATTCGAAGTGGGGACGAATGGAATATGGCTTTTAATACTCGTGACGGGCATTACGAGTACCTGGTAATGCCTTTTGGTCTCAGTAATGCTCCCGCCGTGTTTCAGGGATTCATGAATGAAATCTTCAGTGACTTGCTAAATACATCAGTAGTGGTATATCTTGATGATATACTGATATTCTTCCAAGATATGACCACTCATCGTCAGACTGTCAAGGAAGTACTTTCTCTTCTACGAGAAAACCATCTCTATTGTAAACTTGAAAAGTGCATTTTTGAAGCGGATAGTATTCCATTCCTTGGATTTATTCTCTCAGGTACCGAGATCCAAATGGATCCAGCCAAAGTCCAAGCAATCTTAGATTGGCCGCAGCCTACTACTCTTCAAGGTACCCAGAGATTCATTGGCTTCGCCAACTTCTATCGCCGCTTCATCCGGCACTACTCCACGGTTCTCTCGCCCATCACTTCCTTAACTCGAAAAAAGGCTAATCCAGCAAAGTGGCCAACACCCAGCCTTCAAGCCTTTCAACAGTTGAAGGAAGCATTCGTCACCATTCCAATCCTTAGACAACCAGATACCACCTTGCCATTTCTTTTGGAAGTGGATGCATCCTCGGAGGGAGTTGGAGCTGTGCTCTCCCAGACATTCCCAGACGGTCAGACCCATCCTTGTGGCTTCTTCTCTAAGAAATTCTTACCGGCTGAAAATAATTATACCATCGGAGAGAAGGAACTACTCGCCATGAAATTAGCTCTTCAGGAGTGGAGATACCACTTGGAAGGAGCTACTTATCCTGTTGTGATTTACACAGATCACAAAAATCTGTTATATTTCAAGACAGTACAATGTATGAACCCTCGTCAGGCCCACTGGTCCTTGTTTTTCTCCCGATTCAACCTGCAACTTCGCTTCCGACCCGGCACAAAGAATGATAAAGCTGACGCTTTCTCCCGACAATTCTGTACAGAAGATGCAGAGGAGGATCATCTCATCCTGGATCCAGTCATGTTGTCCAGTACCCAAATCATCCCTGCTGGGAAAACCTTTGTGTCCTTGCCACTCAGGAAAAAACTCATGTCATGGGCTCATACTTCTCGCTTCGCCAGACATGCCGGCATCACCAAGACATTAGCTTTCATCTCAGAACTATTGGTGGCCAACTCTTTGAGATGACGTGAAAGCTTTTGTACATGCTTGTTCCCACTGTGCTCAGCACAAAACTCCTCGCAGACCGCCTTTGGGAGCACTACAACCCTTGCCTGTACCCAAGTCTCCATGGACTCATGTGTCAATGGATTTTGTCACAGACCTGCCTCCCTGTTGGCAATTCAATACCATTTGGGTCATCGTGGACCGATTCTCCAAAATGGCCCACTTTGTCCCGCTCAAGGGGTTGCTTTCAGCACCAGCCTTGGCCCAACTCTTCGTGTCAGAGATCTTCCGCCTGCATGGCTGTCCTGAGGAGATCGTGTCTGACAGGAGAGTGCAATTTACCGCTCGGTTTTGGAGAGCCTTATGCCAGAGTCTGCGTGTCAAGCTCAAGTTCTCCACTGTATACCATCCTCAGACGAATGGCTAAACCGAGCGGGTAAATCAAGACTTGGAAACCTTCATCAGGCTCTATGTGTCATCCTCTCAGGACGATTGGGTAGATCTGCTGCCTTGGGCAGAATTCTCGCACAACTACCACTACCACGACTCATTGGATGATACTCCGTTCAAGGTGGTCTACGGATACCAGCCAAGAGTGCCACCTTTCTCATTGCTTCCTGCCGAATCTGTACCTGCTTCAGCAACATCTCTGAAGAGATTCGCCCAGATCTGGAAGAAGGTGAGATCAGCCTTGGTCAAGTCCTCCAAGAGATGCAAACTTCATGCGGACCGTAAGAGAAAAGCCATCCCTGTTACGCTGGCCGCAGCAGTTCTCTCATCTGCTGCGGCTGCTTATACTCACTCCTGGGATTCCCCTGCCCGACGGCCTCCTTGGTTACCGCTTCCCTAGTAACCACCACGGGCGCCTGTACGCTGGCCGCAGCAGTTCTCTCCTCTGCTGCGGCTGCTTGATTCTCACGCCGGGGACTCCCCTGACCCGACGGCCTCCTTGGTTACCGCTTCCCTGGTTACCACGTGGGCGCCGCTTCGCTCCTGAGCGCGCTTCCCACGGGGAGGCCGGTTTGGGTTCGGTCCCTGG
>WWET01005286.1:47217-61033 GCA_011038615.1 Limnodynastes dumerilii
TATTATATTATTACACAGATACTGTCCAGCTTTACTATCACACTGTTATTTATCACTTCTCATCTCTAATACTATTATATTATTATTATTACACAGATACTGACCAGCTTTACTATTACACTGTTATTTATCACCTCTCATCACTAATATGATCATATAAACTACCTGAGAGCTGGCTCAACTGGCCAAAAACGGGCTCAACCGGGTATTAGGATTGGCACAGGGCAATGGAGAGATAGATCCAGATCCAGAGGAGGGGAGTAAAAGTAATGTTATTCTTTGCATGCAGGGAGAATACTTTGCTTTTGCTTATTGCTTATATTATTATTATTATTATTACACAGATACTGACCAGCTTTACTATTACACTGTTATTTATCACCTCTCATCTCTAATGCTATTATATTATTATTATTATTATTATATTATTACACAGATACTGTCCAGCTTTACTATCACACTGTTATTTATCACCATTCATCTCTAATACTATTATATTATTATTATTATATTATTACACAGATACTGTCCAGCTTTACTATCACACTGTTATTTATCACCATTCATCTCTAATACTATTATATATTATTATTATTATTATTACACAGATACTGACCAGCTTTACTATCACACTGTTATTTATCACCATTCATCTCTAATACTATTATATTATTATTATTATTATTATATTATTACACAGATACTGTCCAGCTTTACTATCACACTGTTATTTATCACCTCTCATGTCTAATACTATTATATTATTATTATTATATTATTACACAGATACTGACCAGCGTTACTATCACACTGTTATTTATCACCTCTCATCTCTAATACTATTATATTATTATTATATTATTACACAGATACTGACCAGCGTTCCTATCACACTGTTATTTATCACCTCTCATCTCTAATACTATTATATTATTATTATATTATTACACAGCTACTGACCAGTGTTACTATTACACTGTAATTTATACTTCGGCTGGGAAACATCACCTCTCATTTCTAATACTATTTGCAACAAATCAGATTTGTCTACCTGGAATTCAACATGGTTTTACCCAGGTGTAACTTTCCACCAGTTTTCCTCCTATCCTCACACTCTGCACCCCTCCCAGGTGTTCTCTTACTCCTCCCCCGGTCACTCAGCATTGAACCAGACAGGAAACTGATGTCACTTTTTTAATAATCCGGGACACACAGGTTTGTGTTCTCCATGGAGATTCTACCAGAGCAGAACCCGCATGATCGTGAAACACACGGACATCACCTTAAACCAGATCCTGGAACAGACAGAACATTGGACCTTCAATCCCACATATTAAATGATTAGATACAACAAAGAAAAAAAAAGATCAGCAAATCGTCCCACTGTAATGTAATGCAGCCTCCGCGAGCCGACCGTATAAACACGTGACAGGACAAGAAGCACAAACACGGCTATGTACACGCCAGTTCAGGACTATCCTCGTAGAGCTTTATGTACAAAAAGCCAAGATCGTGGGATCCTCGCAGGTAGCACGTGGAGCGAAGCGCGTTGTCCACCGCTCTCCATCGCAATGAGCATTCAGAAGATGTCCTCCTCTTCACGCTCCACTAAATATTGTACGGCCCCCTGGGCGGTGACCCTGCGGGCCAACACGCGCCTTCCTTGCTCTACAGTCTCTGACCAATCGCAACCCTCTGAGGAGGAAGAGGACGAGGACCTGTGAGGGGACCTGGGATTGTGCGGAGAGGCGGTCTCAGGGACGGGGATTGAGGACTCCAACACCTCGGAGAGCAGAGGGGACACTTCTGAGACTGCAGGAGACATCTCGCTGAAAGATGAAAAAACACAGAGGCAATGAGGGCCACACAATGGCTGCTTGATATCAGTGGTGGACCATGTCTGTCGTGTCAGATAGTGATGCTTTCATGTGGCCAAGAACTGTTTCACTGCCATAGTTTTCTTTTATGCAATGAACTCAAGGAACCAGATCCAGACTAAGGGCGGTATTCAGAGATCCGGATTTATTTATGTACGCAATTATACGCACGACCGGAGCAAGGAAACACCCACAAGGAACCCCGACACTCCCCTCTCCGGGCACGCTGTCTGTGACTGACGAGGCCATCACGCGTTCATTGAAATTCCTTCTCCACCCACTTTTATGTAAATTTTACCGTACGTCTGATTTTCGTGCTTATGTCCCCAAGTGCGAATCACATCTCTGAATACGGCCCTAAGTGCTTACATATTCAGAGTGCGGAAGTACCTGACGTGAACGAGTCATATGCATCGGAAGCAGTACACTTGTTGCTGCACTCTGTGCTCGGACATTCTCCAACGTCTATGCACAGCGGGAAGGGGAGCAATCGGGAGTATGTATAAGCCGTTACTTGCGACACAGCATTAGGAACGCGATCCTTGCACACAGGGCTGTGTTTGTGAAAGTTATGTTAGGGTTCTGGACTCATTTTTTTTTAACGTAATCTGAAAGAACGTATTTACGCAATCTACGTAAGAAAAAAATATGTAGATTACGTTAAAAAATTACTACGCGTGCACAGTAGTAAAAGTCGCTAAACACCGGACGTATATGTTATATGACTGGTACTCTGAACACAGGCCTTATACTTTGTGTGTTTTCTTTTATAAATTGTTTGGAAATAAATTTGGGACTTTGCAGATTATCTACAATTTTGCTGGCAAACTGCAATAATCTCCAAAGCAAATTTACGAGCATGGCTGATGAGCCGTTCATTCAATACATCCCGCAAGCATACGTTCTATACATGGCACATAATACAGCCATAGAAGCCTCCTTTACCTGGACTGCAGAGAAGCGGCCACAGACCCAGAGGTGTTTGCAGATGGGTGGAAAGAGGCGAACATCCTGATTGGAGGGCTGAAAATGCAGAGAAAACAGTGTGAGCGCAGAGCTAAACACACACAGGACTGCACCCAGACATTACCAGGAGGAGGACATCAGGCGGAAAGTTACACCGGGCAATTCCATATTGAATTTCGGGGTAGGGGAGGGTGAAAGCAATGTTATTCTTTGCATGCAGGGAGAAAACTCTGCATTTGCTTATTGCACACAGATACTGACCAGCGTTACTATCACACTGTTATTTATCACCTCTCATCTCTATACTATTATATTATTATATTATTACACAGACACTGACAAGAGTTACTATCACACTGTTATTTAGACTTGTTATTGACTGAACAAGGTATTGTCCGTATGTAGCTTTCCTCCTGATCATTCATTTGGTTGCAGTGAATATCTTTCCCTGCTCTGTCCCTCCTGTTATTTGCAGCTCACAAACCTCCTAATCTTTACCCGATGAAACGGTATTACTTTTCCTATTGAACTTGCATTGAGGCATCACATAGAGGACGACTCACCTCTGCAGGCAGCGCGCTCCAGTGCGACGGAAGTTGTAGGCGCTACTGCGGTATCCCAGATACTTCTGGTTAGAACTAAATGGATTTTGTACCACATCCTGCAATTCAAGAAGAGAGAACTTTACTACAGCCACGAAAACAGTCCGTGACATCAAGATGGAGTCTTACTCCGTGGCGCTGTCTATATGGTGCTTCATGACGTTTTGTAGCATCCATCTTTGTTGAGAAACGTCTTATTGCTGTCCAGTCTGCTCTCTGACACGTGTGTGGATCTTCATAGCAATAGATCGATAACTGAGCCTTTGATAAATGTTCCTGGCAGCGTTATATGGACCCCTCTCCCTCTATCAGCGAACCACTGTGCGTTTACACTGTTGGTGTAGCAGATTTTTTATTGTATTCACAGGCGGACCCAAATTACCATTAACTGATATATGTTCACGCCATGGTGATCACAAGTAAGATGGGACATTTATGGCTGTCTTCATAGCTTTATTATATTGTTTTTTATTAGATTTATTTTCTTTAGGTGTATTGTGTATTGCTATTGTTCTATCATGACTCAGTCTGTCAGAGTTTACTCTCTATGAGGAGCATTGAAGTTCTCATTTATGCTGTTTTAATCCTGAAAAGCACATGCACCAGAGAGATGAGACTACTGTCACTTCTCAACGCGCTTCGCATCTAACCGTACACATATCCTACAACATGGAAGCCCAGACATAGTGGCTGCTGTGAACGTTTTTTGGGGAGTTTGTTGAGACGGCTGGAAACCGTGCGGCCACGGAGAGTCTCTCAGCATTGGGAAAAGCCAAAAATCGCTTGGTGCAAGATCAGGGAGCAGGAGGAATCGCTTCAATGTTGTCACAGAGAAGCTGCTGCAGGCGGATCGCCCGATGAGCGGGAGCATTGTTGTGATGGAAGAGCTCAGCCGTTTTTAGTGTGTAAGATGCTCCTACCAGCATGTTCTCTAATATGGATCTAATATGGATGCTGCCCTCTGTCTCTCACAACCATATAGAGAGCCTGCATCATGTAGCACATACCCCGAGGTCTACTGGCTCGTTTGCAGTCCCCGGTTAGAAACTTAGATTTTCGAAATAGGGACATCTGAAAGTTCCATGTCGGATGTCCCTATTCTGAATACGCCCAAATTTAGATTTTTTTTTCCAGAATGGGTGAGTATGCCGCCGCTACCGCAGGACCCGCACCACAGGAAAGGTGAGTGACCTCTCAAGAGTTAGGGTCAGGCTGCGGGAGATGGAGGGTTAGGGTCAGGCTGCAGGGAAGGAAGGGTTAGGGTCAGGCTGCAAGGAAGGGTGGGATAAGTCAGGCTGCGGGGCAGGGAAGGTTAGGGTTAGAATTAGGGGAAGGGTTGCGGTAGTTTTTGCCTTCGTGAAAGTTCGGTGCTCCGTGGATCGATGGCTATGTCCGATCTAGGCATATGCAGTCAAAATCCCAGCCAGTTTGAAAGACTCACACCCCTACTGGCTCCCATTCTCAAGAAAAAAAAGGGGACATTTTACACTGAATGCGGGATCCTGACTCTGAACAGGGATATTTTACCATCGCTGGGATTTGAAAACACCGGCTTTTTACTACAAGGACCTAGGTTTTCTCATTTCAGAGTTCTGTCCTGGAAGCGTTTTTGACGGCGGGTGAGAAGCGCTTTGCCAGAAAATTAAGGAATATTGGAAGCTTAACTGACATTCAGAATGTATTGTGTGTGTTTTAAATGTTTATGTAGTGTTTATATATCATCTAGTAAGTTTTAGAAGTGTATATAATGATTATGTATCAAAATATATTCAAATATATGTGTGTTTAAAAATATATTCATTTATCTAAAACGTATTATTGAGATACCAAAAGACTGAAATAAATCTGTAGCCTAACCCCAAGAACCCCTCCCCGCAGCCTGACCCTAAGACTCCCCTCGCCGCAGCCTGACCCTAAGACTCCCCTCCCCGCAGCCTGACCTTAAAGACTCCGGCCCGTATTCAGAGTACCGGATGTATAACATATAAGTCCGGTGCTTAGCAACTTTTACTAGAATACGTAAAAAAAATGACTATGCATGCACAATAGTAAAAATCCCTAAACACCGGACGTATATATTATACATCCGGTACTCTGAATACGGGCCTCCCTTCCGCACAGGCTAGCCCTAAAACTCCCCATAGAGTCCTACTCGTGTTTCAGTGCAGCCAGTCTGCAGCGGCGGCGTTTCTGATTGGATGATGGGTGAGCGTAAAAAAAAAGTTTGTAATTAGTCATATTCAACATACAGACAACTGAAAATAAGCTCTCAGCTGCCTGTATTTGGAATTAAAACTTTCGTTCCGCAGACAGCTCCCCCTTCTTAATAAGGAAACACGCATGGGAGCGTCATGGGAGTGCCTTAGGTTCCTAAAAAAAACGGGAGTGGAGTGGGAGGGTGTTTAAACTTCTTAAGGCCTTATAATGTGTTAATCAGACCCCATGTGACTACCATGACAACAAGTCACATGAGGCAGTAGGCAGAGAGGTTTTGGAAAACCCCCTCAGAGATCTGACGGCCTCCTAACTGACATTTTGTGAAGCGATGTGTGCCTAGCAGACAGAGGACGCCATACGATAGTCTCCACGGAGATCGCACTGCGCATGCGTGGGGATGGCAGTTACACATCGAAGCACACTGAGAACGAGTCTCCATTACACAAAGTCAACCATCTGCATGGTGGGCAGGGGGGGATATTACATATTACATCGTACAGTAAGGGCGTCACGGTCCTCCATTATGGGCGCACAGAGGCGTGTGTAAAAGTCAAGGTCAGCGTCAGGGCACGGGAGCACCGTATGTGGGAGGAGAGTGTACGACGGGTGCAGTAGTCACACGTGCACGGAATCTAGGATCACACATAGCGTATGTGGAGACTTACGAGCGCGGTGCATGCATTGGATCCAGCATAGACGGTCTGTGTCTGGCAGAACAAGACATCAGCCCTTGCGATGGCGCAAATCTACATGTCTGTGTCTTGCAGCCAGTCGCTGTCCCTCCAGTTACCTGGGTAAGAGCTCTGCGCAGCCTCTTCCTCTCCTTCCGCGTCCGCTGCTTTATGCTCGCCGTCTTCGTTCTGTGTGGGGGGCGTTTCGGGACCCCCGTCCTCCCTGAAAGGGAACTGCAAGAGATCTTTATATCCGCTCGCTGCGGAGGGGAAGGGAGATACGGAGTGCAGCGTGATATAGGCACAGTGAGCTTAGACATGAACATTACACGGAGCGCCGAAGCAGCGAGCGGGTCGGGGCCCCTCACCTTACAGACGGCGTGCCGCCTCTTACGTCTGTCTCCTGTAGTCTCAGCTCCGTCACGGTTGTCTGCGGTGCGGGAGGGGGGACGCGGCTCTGCAGCCCAAACAGACACTTCTTCTTCTTGATCTCCTTCCCGGAGATAAACCTGAGGGGATCGGGATCTGTCAGGCGTCAATCGCTGCTGCATCTTATAGAGATGCTGATATGAGAGATGTGGGGAGGATCATGCGGACAATGACATCCAGGGGGCGCCACCTCTCCAGAGACTCTAGCTAAATATAACTGCCTCCAAGGGATCCGCTATCCACGCATCACGATCAATTAGGGAAACCATTCAGATCTGAGCGCTACTAAAGCTGCGGCGGCTTGCGTTCTGAGGGGAGTGCTGTGGGCAAGCAGGGGTGGTGGGGCCCAAGCCAGTCACCTGATCCAGAGCTGATCACAGACGTAACAAAGGGCTGTTTACATCAATACATCTGCACCAGCCCCAGGTTGTGTCTAGGTCCTGGGGGTGACCTTCTGTGACCAATCTCTCACCATTCTATTAGGATGGGACACTTCAAATGCATTACAAAGGGTCAGAAATGGCTGCCGATGTATTGTACAAGTGTTACATCATTTCTACACAGAGCAATAAAAAAAATACATTTTCATTTTTTACTATACTTTTTTTTCATGATTTTAATGCGTTCATTTTACAGGTGAAACGTCTGCGCCATTCATGACATTTCAGGCGGTTTACACTACTCTTGCGCAGCGGATTTGGTCACGTAGCGGAGTTTATCTGCTGTGTACATGCCGTGACTGGATGCAATCCAGCGTTGTGCGCTATGGACTGCATGTAGCCTCTAAAGCTGCTTTCACATCGCCGCCCCGGCAATGACCTGGTTACGGCCGTGTCCCAGCTCTTCTCCATTTTTCCGTGTTTGCCCATCTTGATGACCAATGTCCCTATTCCCCCCAATCACTTCCCTTCCGTGAGACCAAGTTAAATAAACCCGGGTCTCACCTTTCATTCTGGAGGCTACTCTGGTTAGAACCCTCCAACTGTCCCAAGTCATTAGACCCGGTCAGACCCTTTCACACTGAACCTCTACCCTGGCCGTCAGGGCTCGCCCCGGCATTATCCCATGTTTCTGGCTCAGTGTGAAAGGGGTATCAGTAATTGGATGCATCTACACTGTGTCCATCTGGATCTCGCCCACTGTTTTAACTCACGATTCGACATCTTGTCTAACAGCGGTAACGATTTAAAGCCCTAACCTGCATAATGATCCCCTATACACACTGCTCTCTAATTTCCTCTGGATCACTTTACAAACAGTTCAAATAAACCTTAGCTGCAATGATATGTTTGCCCACAAGGTGGCGCTATGCAGAAATATGAAGGGGAATGGTGGGAGTGAAGAAAAATTAGGAGCTCTCAAACATTCAATCCCATGAAGTGATGCAGATTCTAACAATTCTGCGGCACTGTGGGACAGTGCACGGCATGCTGGTAAAATGTTGGAGCTATCTGACAATTATCGTGTGATCTGCACCATAATCGTCAAGCAGCCCTCCAAAGTGTACCCGGCTTAAGTCTAAATTGCAATAAAAAATAAATAAAAAAAACACCAAAAAAATTGTAATATGTAAAAATAATCAGATAGCGCGAGTGTGATTATTATGAGAAAGTGTGCTCTCCTTACCTGTCCTTCTGAGCCGTCAGGGCATGAAGGAGATGGGAATATCGGTCAGAGCGGGGGGTATCTGTAAGCTGAAGAGAACATATTTACATAGGTGTATATAATGCAAACAATGCTTACTATTAATAATAATTATGGGCCGTATTCAGAGATCCGTGTCCTGCTCGGTCCGCAAATATACGCATGGGCGGAGCAAGGAGCACCCACCAAAACCCTAGACACTTCCCTTGCTAATCCGTGCTCTCTGAGACTTCCACCTCCATAGACCAGCTGTAAGTTTCCGTGTGCAGACCGTACATATGTGTCCTCCATCCTCCGTGCGTATCTTGATAATCGCGCCCACTTCCCTTTTTATTTAAATGCCCCCCCCGCCTATTTTTATTTAAATTCTCCCGTGCGTATTTTTCCGTCGCATATCCGGACGTATGTATCCACGTGCGATTCACAGGTCCGTCCGTAAGGCACTGCTGTGCGTATCATCAACATTGCGTAAAATTGCGTAACGTTACTACACATGCGCAGTTGAAATGTACCTAAAAATCCGCACGGAACTGGCCGGGAAAATGGATCTCTGAATATGGCCCTATATATAATATATATTTATCTATCTATCCATATGTCTATAAATATGTAATATATAAATATACACACACAATCTGAAAAATATTTATACTGTTATTTTATTATTGCTATTATTTATTATTTCTTTATATTGCCTTTAGATGATGTCAGCACATTAGGCGTTTGGTAAGACCATAGATATCTGTTGGCTTGCGGCCTGTATTGTACACTGCTCTACACATATATGTGTTATCCAATGTATGATATAAAGTGCTTCACGATGAAATTCCCCTTCCCCAGGCCTGGTGGTTGCCATGGTAATCAGCATACTAGAATGACTTGAATGCACCCATATTAATCGGCCATTTTATGATTGGATCTGTGTGCCGTTGACTATGTAAGCAATCCTCTTTTCTGGCAGTGACTTTGATTGCTGCAGTTGCGTTCGCGTTCTAATAATGCCCATTTATACGGCATTCTTGCTTTTATTGTTCTTGTTTGTTTGTTTCCATGGTAATGAGAGCTTATAGTGTGTAGAGCACCAATGACACACTGATGTCACATCGTCATGGCAACACTCAATTCGGAGACGCCAAGTGGGTTCTAGCTACAACAGCATTTTTTAGATCTCTTGATTGTTCCCAAAATATTTTTTCACTGTATAAGCTGCACGTCTGGTGTATTATATGTGATATTGTAGGACCGGCTCTAAAATGGGTCATTGGGCTGGATCCAGACTTAAGGAGCATGAAATTAAGAGAGAAAAGTGACTCCTGGGCTAAACCATGGTGATTGCAGGGGAGTCATATTTCATCTGTTGCAAACAGTGTTGGAGTCGAGAGGTGATGTTTCCTATCCCAAGTCTAAATAACAGTGTGATAATAACGCTGGTCAGTATCTGTGTAATAATATAATAGTATTAGAGATGAGAGGTGATAAATAACAGTGTGATAGTAACGCTGGTCAGTATCTAGTGTTATTGAAACCTAAAGCCGCACTCAAAATATTAAACTGACCCTGCCCCATTCTCTGCGTGCAACAGAATAAGCACTATCTGTTATTGAGATGAAAAGAGGGGCATAATCATACCCAGGGATTAATACCCAATTATCATATTTATTACATAGGTAAACCCTTCAGCGCTACTCCGCCCCTCATTACATATGTTCCATTGATAAAAAAGAGAGAAGAGGAGGGATACTAAAGAGTGCACGCTATTGGTCCAAACACAAGAAAATCAGTTAAAATAAGTAATCTTTATTAATATACATTAAAAAATCTCAGGGTCCAGACGTGTAATATAAATTATTAGGCAGAGGGAAAATCAGGTAGGGGGTATAGGAGAAGTAAGTGGCAATGATGCCAGCAAAATATAAAAACAAATTTACATCTACATATATTTATATATATATATATTTGTTTTTAAAACTCCTTCTTAAACCTGGATCCAGCCCATTGTCTGTAAAGTATTTCTGTCATTTTTGTGTATACTGCTTTACCCCACAAAATGGCTGCCATGGCTTGCTCTGGTCAGGCTGCGTTCTGAATATGTCTGATCCCCGTGTAACACGCATGTAAGCGGGATGACATTAGGAGACGCACACTTACCTCTCCCACTAGCAGACTCTCCCAGTTCTCATTGACAAAGGACAGGATTTCCCGCTCAAAATCAAAATATTTCTTCTTACAACAAATACTGAGGTGATAGAGGACAAGGTGCGACACATCCACCCTGCAGGTGACACGGAAAATGTCTTATTCCACAGTAGTAAGGACAGCGAGGAAATTCAGCTTGGGGGGAATCATAGCTTTCATAGAATGTGACGTCTGCCCTTTTCCACCCACCGCCCTTCCTGTGAAATAACCCTTCCTCAAACTTCTCCGAACCCCCACTCTCCAGTTATACAGAGGACACTTAACCCCCTGGATCCACACATACACAAGGGTCAATTTTGCATGTTTGCAATTAACCTACTAGCACCTGGAGGAAACCCACACAGACACGGGGAGAACATGCAAACTCCACACAGAAAAGACCTTGAACTTATGACCTCAGCACTGTGAGGCACAAGTGCTACGCACTGAGCCATTGTGCTGCCCCATAAATGTGATATAAATAAGCCATAAGAACAATTGTGGCTGTATAGGGCAATCACATGATTTTCACACTGCAAAGATCATACATTCTTTTATCGGCAGCAGCTGGTATTATTGGGGAATTACCTTGTGTGTAGCGAGTCTATAGATTGCATGACCTAGTCACCATCTACAAGGAATCCAGGATTTACCGAATACTAAAAGGTGTCCTTATTAATATTACACAGGTAAGGGATGGCTACATGCAGCAATGTCATTGATGTGTTTATGGATACAGTATCCCGGACTCACCATCCCAGGGGAAGTCTCCAGGCGTTCTCCGGACCTCTTGTACAGACCGAGCACTCGAAAACATAAAACCTGACAGAACAAAATATTAAAGTTTATCTTCTCCAATCCCAGTTATCATTCCTCCAATCCCAATCATCCCTCCAATCCCGGTCACCAATATCTCTCCAGTCCCAGCTATCGTCCCTCTCTCACCAATATCTCTTCAGTCCCAGCCATCGTCCCTCTCTCACCAATATCTCTCCAATCCCGGTCAACTTCCCAGTCACCAATATCTCTCCAGCCCCGGCCATCGTCCCTCTCTTACCAATCTCACTCCAATGCCGGTCATCTTCCCTCTGACCAATATCTCACCAATCAAAATCCTCTTCTTAGTCATCATTTTCTCTCCAATCAAGGTCATCTTCCTTCTCTTACCAATATCTCTCCAATCCTGATCATCTTCCCAGTAACCAATATCACTCCAAACACAGTCATCTTCCCATTGTCACTGATATCTCTCCAATCCCGGTCATCTTCCCAGTCACCAATATCTCTCCAGTCCCGGTCATTGTCCCTTTCGCATCAATATCTCTCCAATTCCAGTCATCTTCCCAGTCACCAAAATCTCTCCAGTCCCGGCCATCGTCCCTCTCTCACCAATATCCCTCCACTCCCAGTCATTGTCCCTCTCTCACCAATTACAGTCATCGGGCCGGATCCAGAACTATGGCCGTCGGGTACGAGCGGCCGAAAGATGGTGATTGCTAGCTCGTACCTGACGGCCGTAGTTCTGGATCTGGCCCATCTTCCCATTCACCAATATCTCTCCAGTACCAGCCATCGTCCCTCTCCCATCAATATCTCTCTAGTCCCGGCCATTGTCCCTCTCTCACCAATATGGGCAACACGTATTTACGCAGCTAAGCACACCCATACTGTACACTTTAAATACAAACCCCGCCTACATAGCGTATTTCAGATGTATTTTTGACTCACGTAAAATTGGCACGCCCACACATACGAATTTACGCAGTACATACGTGAATGACCCATACGCTCAGAATTCCGTTCCATAACGTAGCGTGTTCTCTGTCGTGCGCATGCACAGTACATGCAAAAAAGCAATTTTACGTGTCCGCCAGGCGTAAATTCACACATAAGCGTAGTTCTGGATCTGGGCCATTGTCCCTATCTCACCAATACCTCTCCAATTCCAGTCATCTTCCCAGTCACCGATATCTTTCCAGTCCCGGGCCATCGTCTCTCTCTCACCAATTTCTCTCCAGTCCCGGCCATCGTCCCTCTCTCACCAATATCTCTCCAGTCCCGGTCATTGTCCCTCTCTCACCAATATCTCTCTAGTCCCAGTCATCATCTCTCTCTCACCAATATCTCTCCAGTCCCGGCCATCGTCTCTCACCAATATCTCTCCAGTCCCGGCCATCGTCTCTCACCAATATCTCTCCAGTTCCAGTCATTGTCCCTCTCTCACCAATATCTCTCCAGTCCCGGTCATTGTCCCCCTCTCACCAATATCTCTCCAGTCCCGGTCATTGTCCCTCTCTCACCAATATCTCTCCAGTCCCAGTCATCTTCCCAGTCACCGATATGTCTTCAGTCCCGGCCATCGTCCCTCTCACCAATATCTCTCCAATCCCGGTCATCTTCCCAGTCACCAATATCTCTCCAGTCCCGGCCATCGTCTATCTCTCACCAATACCTCTCCAGTCCCGGCCATCGTCTATCTCTCACCATTATCTCTCCAGTCCAGGCCATTGTCTATCTCTCACCATTATCTCTCCAGTCCAGTTCTCTGGAATCTGGTGTGCAACCCACCTGTCTCCGTATAAAAGGGGTTTGCTCAGACACTGGGTACAAGCCTCATGGAACCACTGCAGACAGCGACAACACTGAAGCATCTTCATGTTCCATCTGCGGGAACAGAGATCTGTGTGTATATATTTGCATGTAAATGGCCTTATTCCCACATCCATTGGTCCTCCCATAGTCCCTAGGTCCACATGTCATACTTACTTTCCTGGACTTACCCAGGCTAACTGCCCACCCCATCCCTTCGGACTCCACCCCGTCCCTTTGTTACTTACGCCATACTTACTCTCCAGGCCCCCCGCAGTAGCAGTAACACTGCTGTTTATTCGTTAGGTGCAGTGGATCCCACTCTAAAGTCTTCAACTGGTACGGCAGGGAAAGCTTCATGTGCAGCATGGAGCGGGCGTAGGGGCCCTTTTTGAGAGCGCCACCTCTCTGTGACAGGAAGAAGAACCAAAGAGTAAATCCTTTTGCAGTCAAAGCATGCTGGGATTCGTAGTTTCACAAGATCTGGAGAGGCCATAGGTTGGCCAGGCCTGCTACAGACTGATCTCCAGAACAATGGCTTCAGGAGGGTAAAGAGAGACATGTACCTTGGTAGCCACGGCAAAGACGCATTGTCTGCACATCCAAGAACTGGCGGCACTATCTGTATCGCATGGGACACTGGGAA
>WWET01005286.1:61067-83636 GCA_011038615.1 Limnodynastes dumerilii
CTGGTGATAAGCTGGTAGATAGGCAGAGGAGATCAGTAATAAAGCCTAACCATGGCTATAAATACACAAGACGTATCGGGCGCACTGTGTCCTCACCGTGTTTACACTTTCCACAATGCACAAGTTTATTGTCAGGGGTACAGGCCTGTGAATTGCACACACAGCACAGCTGCTCCTTCCCTGGCACCGCAGCTATGGGGGAGAGGACCATTAATCAACACTTAACCGATCATCCCTAATAGAGAGGCAAGAATATGAACAGCAGAGGGAATGGATGCTCACGAGGGAAGATGTCCTTCCACAGCACTGAGAACTGCGAGTTATCCTCAAAGCGAACTAAACACGTCTCCTGAGCGCTGTCCACCTGCGAGTGATCAATGGAAGGGGGAACAGTGTTAACAGACAGGTATATGCTACAGGATACATACAATGGAATAATGGAACGCCAACTGAGGATGGTAAGAGTAAGGAAATGAAAGAATGTTGATTGTGGAAAAATAGCATGAGGTGCGGAGATTGTAAGAGATCATATGTTGTGTATGTGTGTGGACGTCCCATGAGATGGTATGAGATGTGTGTGGAGATCCCATGAAATGGTATGAAGTGTTTGTGGAGATCCCATGAGATGGTATGAGGTGTGTGTGGAGATCCCATAAGATGGTATGAGGTGTGTGTGGAGATCCCATGAAATGGTATGAGGTGTGTGTGGAGATCCCATGAGATGGTATGAAGTGTGTGTGGAGATCCCATAAGATGGTATGAGGTGTGTGTGGAGATCCCATGAGATGGTATGAAGTGTGTGGAGATCCCATGAGATGGTATGAGATGTGTGTGGAGATCCCATGAAATGGTATGAAGTGTTTGTGGAGATCCCATGAGATGGTATGAGGTGTGTGTGGAGATCCCATAAGATGGTATGAGGTGTGTGTGGAGATCCCATGAGATGGTATGAGGTGTGTGGAGATTTATCAGATGTGGTGTGTGTGGAGATTGTATCAGATGGTATGAGGTGTATGTGGAGATGGTATGAGGTGTGTGTGGAGATGGTATGAGGTGTGTGTGGAGATGGTATCAGATGGTATGTGGTGTGTGCAGATTGTATCAGATGGTATAAGGTGTGTGTGGAGATGGTATAAGGTGTGTGTGGAGATGGTATCAGATGGTATGTGGTATGTGGAGATGGTATCAGATGGTATGTGGTGTGTGGAGATGGTATCTGGTGTGTGGAGATAGTATCAGATGGTATGTGGTGTGCGGAGATAGTATCAGATGGTATGTGGAGATGGTATGTGGTGTGTGGAGATGGTATCAGATGATATGAGGTGTGTATGGAGATGGTATGAGGTGTGTATTGAAATTGTATAAGGTGTGTGTGGAGATGGTATCATATAGCAGATGATGAATGTGAGGAGATTCTATGCGGTGATAGGAGACAATGGTGATATTTATGGCATGGAAGATATATAAATGACAGATCACCTTCTTGATGATGCCCAGATAGAGGAGTCCGTCCGTCCACCGGGCTAGAACATCTTGACCCTCCCAAAAACGTGCCAAGGTCTGGAAACGAGGCCGTTTCACCAGAGCAGGAGTCACCCTGGGGCTGGCGGGCGTGGTGCGGCTAGGTCGGGTCGGGGGCTCCCGTCCCTCCATCACATTTTAAAAAGAACCTGTGATATAGAGAAGAACATGAACAGAGAGGAGGCTTCTGGGAGTCACGTCCCGACACTCAAACCAATGGCTCAACAGACAACACCTCAACTGCAGCCACAGGGAGAATGCTGTATCTATGGAGCAGATCCAGAATTGCGCACGACAGGCCACTGATGCATTCTGAATGTGTAAATGCTCCGCGCATGCGCTCTGCTTATACGTGAATCTACGGTTACAGTCAGGATCCAGGGTTCTGAAGTTCCATATGTGCGTGGGGAGTGCACAACACTCACACGTACAGAATACCGGATGGCACGGTCATAATGTCGTCTCCACCACAGACGCATTACGAGGGTTTTCCGTCTCACTGTTATGGAAGTTCTTGGAAGTCTGGATTGTTATAGAGAGAGAGGGAGTGTGCGTATGGAAAATTCACAAAGAGGGAACTCCCACTTGCACATTTAAACCAAGAGGGAACGCCTATTATGCAAATTCACTGAGGGGTGACGCCCACTTGTGAACTCTCTAGCAGGTAAGTCTTGTTGGGTTGGAAGACACTCTACTCAATAAAGAGTACGGAAGTTGAATATAATTAGGACGTCTGAATCCGGTATTATGATGATCAATTTTGTAAACTTCAAAAGTTCCCTGGCTACTAAATCAGTGACTGGACTCAGAATTCCTAAGAGAGGGGGTAACCCAGCCACTAGCATGCGCGGGCGCCACCTTCCCTTGGACTCACAATTCCATCCTTGTAGAAAATCCAAGGGCGGGACTCTCACAGAGCGGAGGGGGAACTCCAGCCCTTACGTACTATCCAGACTCCTGTACTGCCGCCATAAAATGTGGGGAGGGTTCATAAATCATAAGGTAGGGATCACCTGGCGGAACTGCTTACGAGCAAGAGGAGTGGCCCATATTAAGAGTCTGGATCCGGCACTGGATCACCGCTACCGCTGTCTGCGGTAACAGAGCTCTGGACCCGCACCTATCACTCCACGGGTCAGATTAGAATGTTATGTCTTTCAGCTGATATTGTATGAATGTGGTGTGCCTATATGATGTTGTTCTGTGACAGACCATCGTGCAGCAGTTGAATGACGATTGCCAACAATTGCCACAGTCTTCGTTTTCTACAGCGGCGGTGATGCGACTCACTCAGTCATGAAGAGTGATCCACTGACGGGTAAGAACCTGCTTCCCATCCCCCTCTCCTAACCATTCTCCACACAGCCTAACCCTAATCCTCCCAATCTTGAGCCTTAACCCTCCATCTTCCGCAGTCTAACCCTAACCTGATCCCACCGCAGCTGCCGCAGCCTATAGCAATTGTCTATTTTCAGTAGCATTTCGGCAATAGTACATAAACCATTCAGCTGGCATCTGTATTATTGCCGGACCTGCATCCACATTCCATATTTCACAGGATATGATCGGTAACACACTACATTTACAAAATAATAGAAAACAATACACAATAATAGAAATACAACATTATACAGTCAGGTGCATAAATATTAGGACATCTACACAATTCTCATATTTTGGGCTCTATACAGCACCACAATGGATTTGAATGAAACAAACAAGATGTGCTTTAACTGCAGACTTTCAGCTTTAATTTGAGGGTATTTACATCCAAATCAGGTGAACGGTGTCGGAATTACAATGGTTTCTATATGTGGCTCCCACTTTTGAAGGGACCAAAAGTAATGGGACAATCAACTCAAAAGGTAAAAGGTCTGGAATTGATTCTAGGTGTGACAATTGCATTTGGAATCTGTTGCTGTCGACTCTCAATATGAGATCCAAAGAGCTGTCACTATCAGTGAAGCAAGCCATCATTAGGCTGAAAAATCAAAAGAAACCCATCAGAGAGATAGCAAAAACATTAGGTGTGGCCAAATCAACTGTTTGGAACATTCTTAAAAAGAAAGAACGTACCGGAGAGCTCAGCAACACCAAAAGACCCGGAAGACCACGGAAAACAACTGTGGTGGATGACAGAAGAATTTTTAACCCCTTCACAACAGATGGCCAAATCAAGAACACCCTCCAGGAGGTAGGTGTATATGTGTCAAAGTCAACAATCAAGAGGAGACTTAACAAGAGTGAATATAGAGGGTTCATCACAAGATGTAAACCATTGGTGAGCCACAAAAACAGGAAGACCAGATTAGAGTTTGCCAAACAACATCTAAAAAAGCCATTACAGTTCTGGAACAACATCCTATGGACAGATGAGACAAAGAACAACTTGTACCAGAGTGATGGGAAGAGAAGAGAATGGAGAAGGAAAGGAACTGCTCATGATCCAAAACATTAGCAAAAGAAATGGCTGCGCTTCTATCCACTAAATTAAATATGTGCAAGTGTATTTATAAATATAGGGGTGCTGCCAAGGACCAAAGTGACCACTATGTAAATACAAGGAACAAAAGAGGTCAGGCGCTCCAAACATACATTAAATAACACTATGTGTCAGCACATAAATAAAAAGGAGGTTTAGTTCCCAATATAGCTATTTTGTGAACTAAACCTCCTTTTTATTTATGTACTGACACATAGTGTTATTTAATGTATGTTGGAGTGCCGGACCTCTTTTGTTCATGATCCAAAACATACCACCTCATCAGTGAAGCATGGTGGTGGTAGCGTCATGGCGTGGGCATGTATGGATGCCAATGGAACTGGTTCCCTTGTATTTATTGATGATGTGACTGCTGACAAAAGCAGCAGGATGAATTCTGAAGTGTTTCGGGCAATATTATCTGCTCATATTCAGGCAAATGCTTCAGAACTCATTGGACGGAGCTTCACAGTGCAGATGGACAATGACCCGAAGCATACTGCAAAAGCAACCAAAGAGTTTTTTAAGGCTAAAGAGTGGAATGTTATGCAATGGCCAAGTCAGTCACCTGACCTGAATCCGATTGAGCAGCATTTCACTTGATGAAGACAAAACTGAAGGGAAAATGCCCCAAGAACAAGCAGGAACTGAAGACATTTGCAGTAGAGGCCTGGCAGAGCATCACCAGGGATGAAACCCAGCGTCTGGTGATGTCTATGCGTTCCAGACTTCAGGCTGTAATTGACTGCAAAGGATGTGCAACAATGTATTAAAAAGTGAAAGTTTGATTTAGGATTGTTTAGTTTGTCCCTTTACTTTTGGTCCTTAAAATGTGGGAGGCACATATAGAAACCTTTGTAATTCCTACACCGTTCACCTGATTTGGATGTAAATACCCTCAAATTAAAGCTGAAAGTCGCAGTTAAAGAACATCTTGTTTGTTTCATTTCAAATCCATTGTGGTGCTGTATAGAGCCCAAAATATGAGAATTGTGTGTCGATGTCCCAATATTTATAGACCTGACTGCAAATATAGTTTTTTTTTAAGTTTTGCAAATATTTAGGATAGACCATATTATGAAGAGCAAAGAAATCAATCAATGGAGTATACTTTAAGAACTCATTGTATGCAACAAAGAATGAAAAATAAACGTTGGAGAATCACGTAACACAAATATTATATGTAAAAAATATAAAAGCACAAAACTTCTTGTGACACAATCCAGACAAACAAAATTACTTCTGACAAGGGAAAAATGTAGGTAATCAGATTATGGGGGATCTCTTCAGCCTCTTCCCCTTGTGAGCCATAATTGGGTGGGTAAATGAACCTAATCATTGTATACATGAACCCATGGGGACACAAGGGGAAACCATTAAAGTGTAATCCTAAAACCAAACCACTGCTGCATACATGCAAATTTTAGTGTATTATACCCCGTGTCGATGTAATGTACATTTGTATTGTCTAATCTAACCTTGTGATAAATAAATCTTGCCTGTGAAAAGTTTAAATGTAATCGAGGCATTTGGGGGAGCGGGGGGGGGGGTTGTCCCTTTAAACCAATTAGTAAAGCATGAATAAGGAGATGGGTGATTGCGAGTCGAGCTCAGTCTTTAATCATGCCCTCGAGGCACGCTGGCTGCTCGTATATCTCTGTTAATTGTGGGCCGCCGCTGAGAGAATCAATAAGGCTGAGAGACTGAACGACTTAATCTCTCTTTGATTATATATTAAGAGGCGTCATTCATTGGGGTGATCAGATGGGATGGGACTGATGAATGATGGAGTGCTGGTGACTTTGCTGCCTAGCTGAGAGTCTCTTCCAGAGGCTACACAGGTAAGAGATTTACAGCCACCGGTGAACAGTGTAGATGCCCGGTATCTGCCTCAGCACAAAATAATATACTGTAATAAAGATGAAGAATTTGGGAATTGGGTGCTTATCTGGTGGGCACAAAGGGTTCCTCTCCATCTCTTCTTAGTACTAAATCCATTCATAATGCAGTCTCCTAACTATGCTGCCATTTCAGGCAGTCACAATGGTCCAGATTCACAGTCATGTAGTTTTCGTCTCACGTACGTTGTTTTAAGAATTGAGCTACTACACATACGTAGTAGTTTATTTGCTCTATCTACGTACCATTTCTGTACGTAGATTGCGTAAGCACGGTCTAAAGACCGCATGCGTAGAAGCTCAATTCTTAAAACAACGTATGTAAGACGAAAACTGCGTAACTAATGTCAATATAACTGATCAGTATAAACTACATCAATGGGAATGGAGGCAAGAAGACATTTTATTTTTGGTCCTGAATAAATCACTGTGCCTGGGATATGTATTCTGTAGTTTATGCTCAAGCAATAATGAATCCACTATAATGAAATAACAGTGTAAGTTATACTGAGCTGTACATTTTGGTCTCACCCTTTGAATATGAAGAAATTATCTCCCTTTTCCTTTACTTATATCCTGGAATTAGCTGAACTGCTCCGACAACTTAAGCTGGTCATACGCTAGATAGATTATTACTCCTTGCAGGAAGTGTCATTCACTAGAGATCTTATCGCTCCTCACAGGAAGTGCCATACACTAGAGAGCTTATCGCTCCTCACAGGAAGTGTCATACACTAGAGATCTTATCGCTCCTCACAGGAAGTGTCATACACTAGAGAGCTTATCGCTCCTCATAGGAAGTGTCATACACTAGAAAGATGATCGCTCCTCGCAGGAAGTGTCATACATTAGAGAGATTATCGCTCCTCGCAGGAAGTGTCATACACTAGATAGATTATTGCTCCTCGCAGGAAGTGTCATACACTAGAGAGATTATCGCTCCTCGCAGGAAATGTCATACACTAGATAGATTATCGCTCCTCGCAGGAAGTGTCATACACTAGAGAGATTATCGCTCCTCGCAGGAAGTGTCATACACTAGGGAGATTATTGCTCCTCGCAGGAAGTGTCATACACTAGAAAGATTATTGCTCCTCGCAGGAAGTGTCATACACTAGAGAGCTTATCGTTCCTCGCAGGAAGTGTCATACACTAGACAGATTATCGCTCCTAGCAGGAAGTATCATACACTAGAGAGCTTATCGCTCCTCACAGGAAGTGTCATACACTAGAGAGCTTATCGCTCCTCACAGGAAGTTTCATACACTAGAGAGCTTATCGCTCCTCATAGGAAGTGTCATACACTAGAAAGATGATCGCTCCTCGCAGGAAGTGTCATACATTAGAGAGATTATCGCTCCTCGCAGGAAGTGTCATACACTAGAGAGCTTATCGTTCCTCACAGGAAGTGTCATACACTAGACAGGTTATCGCTCCTCACAGGAAGTGTCATACACTAGACAGATTATCGCTCCTAGCAGTAAGTGTCATACACTAGATTATTGCTCCTCACAGGAAGTGTCATACACTAGAGAGATTATCGCTCCTCACAGGAAGGGTCATACACTAGAGATTATCACTCCTCACAGGAAGGGTCATACACTAGAGAGATTATCGCTCCTCACAGGAAGTGTCCGATAATTGGGATGATTTCCCCTAGGGAGAGGTACCAGTTAATTGGCTCTCTGTGGCACCTTCACTTCCTGGCCAGAGATTGTCTGTCTGAATCTATAATATCCAGCAAGTACACAGTAACACAGTAGGGGAAGCCCTGTATCTTTGACAGAATGCAGAGCTTTAATTTCTGTATTACTTCTGCACTTACCAATAATTATAGAGTCAGACAAATGGGGAAACTCCAGCCATGAACTGGAGATACAGGTCTGATCATTGAAAATGACCTCACATTGCTCGATATCGCAAGCTTTGTTGCCAACGATAGTTTGGAGATCCAAGAGATTTCATTATCAGACCCCAGAATTTCTAGACTGATTATTGGGTGTATTAGAAATCCATCCTGCCTACACACTAGAGTGATAACTGATCTGATCACTGATAACCAGACAACCGTACCAATAATCGCTCCAGTGTATGGCCAGCTTTAGGTTTTCTAAAAATCATCCTTGTAGATAAGTTTAATTTATAATAATAGAACAAGATGAAAATAGGGAAATGGTTAGGTTTTAAAAGACAACTTTTAAAGTGTCCAAAGGTCCATAAACTACTAAAATATTCCTAAAATTCCAGCAAGTCGATTGAAATAAAGCTGTAATGTCATTTAACTGAAGATAAGTCTTCATTTCCAGCACAGTATATAGTTAGAGACAATTCTCTAAAAGTTATTTGAAGCTACAAGATTGCTCGGTTGCATGCAAATTTCCATTTGCGGTAATAAATTAGTGATAAGCGTGGTGTTTCTGCACATTGTGGAGAATTAACACCATTATAGGTTGAATCTTTTCATAACAAATGCTATAATATCCCCTATAAAATGATCAGAATTCACAATAATTCATACATAGTAACAGCTCATTTCAAATACCTCTTTTTTTTCTAAGCTTGTACAAACTTTCCAACGCACAGTAAAGATTCCTCCATTATATTTGTCTACACAAGAAATTGTTTAAACATAAATATACAAAAAGTAGAAGTTATGTATCTAGCTGATAAGCCAAAAATTAATTGAACACTGAATTTACCATGAATAGAATGTAAGTTTACACATCTGTACTTTTTTTTGTATATATAAAAAAAATAAGTGTACAAATGTATACATTGTCCATATAATTATAATGCATGTATATTTATTATATAACACACAATGGCTGTTGGTGCTATATGGATTCCTTATTCCCTCCTGTATTTATTTAGTGAGCAACAAATATTATATTTTACATTTATTCACCCTTCCTATTTGTGGATTACTAGTTTTATGCTTTCATTTGACCAAAGTCCACATCTCCTGCATATTATCAACAGAGATGTTTGCCTTTAATTTACTAATGTTCTAGGACTAATAAAGTGAAAGGGGCTATTCCAGTTATTATAACACTTGCTATTAATGCCTTTAAAGACTATATAGCGAGAAACCAGCAGGAAGGTAATGGGTTGTGTATGGTAATGGAATGAGCCTTTGGTTGTAAGACACAATGGCACAAAACTTTACATACAGAAGCACTCAGAATTGTGAGTATTAAAGGTGCAATCCAGACTAAAAACAAATGAACAGAGAAGCAGAGCAGATAAGCATTCAGAACTGTTTATTGAGAACGATCCTAATAATAATAATTATAATATAAGCAATGTGCAAAGCAAACACAGATTTTGTTTCCTTACTGGAAATCTAGAACGTTTACACTATGGTCACTATCATCAATCAAAAAGTTAAACTAGCAGCAGAGAAACCCCTACAACACAAACTGGTATTTAGGATTGCACCTTTAATATGTTACCAGTTTCAATCGAATGGGAAACGGATGACAATGCAGAGATGCTAAATGGACAATGAGACAAATTATACAATGTGGTGACAATCATAAACCAGCATTCCCATCCCACAAAGTATAATACACATCAAAACATTAAAGAGTGGAAGAGCAGAGGCCAAATAGTTTTACTGGGGGTTTTATTAGGCTATCCTGGCATTTAACGCACTGTTTAAATCTAGTAATTAACCTCCCAAACTTAATGCTTCTGTATCTGCAATTATATTACGTTATCTTCTGTATTCACTATATAATCAAGATGCATTATTTTTAGACTAACCCCAAATATTGTGCACAATTCAACATTACATCAAGGACCTACAATTACTTTTCATAAGCTCCTAGAACCCATTCTACACTTAAATTACAGACTAGATTTTTCTGCCACAATATTAGCCTTCCTCCGTGTGCTGTTCATCGCTCTATAATTTCCTTCAAGAAACCTCATTAAAAGTTCAATGACTTGGCCATTGGACTATAGAACTGGACTTGGGATCTCAGATTTCTTGCATCTACTGAGGTTTTAGAGATGCAATTGGCACAGAATGAGGACAATTATGCAGCTGATCAGTCAGGTTATAATAGATTTTCCCTCTTACAAGCAAAACAGATGTGAAATATTATAAAATGGCAAATGCATTTGCTGGCAATATTATATGCAAACTCATCCGTATCATGCACAATTATGTTTTGCTGCATTGCCAGGTAGCAATTCTTCAATTATTCCCTGTTGACTGCAAATCACTAAACAGAAAAGGACAATATATGAAAATACCACAGTCCCAACAATCACTGAAATTTGCAACAAATACTAATGTGCCAAAAAAGCTGCATCTGACTCCATTTTGGATGTAAATACTATGAATAAATGTTTTATAAAATCCTAAAATCAAATAACTTTACACTGCAAGCTCATTTGATCTGTCAATATGCTTAGATGCCATATACACAGCCTGTAATCTGCAGTATTGTGAAATGACAGATCCTGGTCCCTGATATTTCCATGGGATTTAGAACTAAATAAATAGAAATTCTGATCTGGCTTTTGCAATTAATGAATGCAGCTTTGCACAGAGCCCTGTTAGAAAAGTATGCTTTGTTCAGCTGATCACCTACATGTCACTTCTCTAATGAGGTTCAGTATCTATACAACCTTCCTGCAAAGTAACTACCCTGCAGCTAGACAGCCACCTGCGCCAATTAATGATCTAAAGCCCCATTCTCCGGAGGCGATCCCTATCCACGGGCCTGTCCTGTTCATTGGCCTCTGCTGTTCCTCTCAGACGGTGCTCCCCTCACCCCAGGGTCCCCTCAGATTCCTCCCCCGGCTCCTCCTCTTCTTCCCCTCAATGTGGCTCGGTGTCTTCCTCCCCCTCCTCTCCCGGGGGGGTCCGGGCAGGAGCGTGTCCTCCTCCTTCTTATCCTCGGGCCGCACCTCGGCCCGAGTGACGCAGCAGCCTTGAGGCAGGAGGAGTCAGGCAACGACCCTGGCGACGTCACCCCGCCCACCCCCGAAGCCAGCCAATCGGAACCATTTCATAAAAGAAAAGGCAGCTCCAAATCGTACCTGGGATTTTGCCGATTTGTGGGCGTGGTCTCTTATGAGCCGCTCGCTGTCCGCAGCAGCCAATCAACGAGCTCTTCTGGGGAGCGGGAAAACCTTGAGGTACATATGAGCCAATGGAGACGAAGGAAATAAAAGGATTCACTAGGGATAGCGCACTGTCAATTAATATTTGGGATCTAGGCGGGAAAGCCGACAGCCAATCCAATGTGGTAGACATTTGAGGCGACATTAGTTGTCTAATCCTGTCACATAAAGAAGAGTTAGGTGTATAATCCATAGTATAATCTTGTCACAAAATCTATTTATGTGTTGACTGGTCAAGACTTTAGTTTGTAATGTGATAATCAGAGAGAGGCAGCCATTTCCAGTGGAACTACTAGTTCCAGCATGACCTGCAATTTCTCCTAGAGTGTCACAGCTGCCTAAATCAGATGACAAAATAAGTCCCATGCTATGAAATGGGACCAAATATTTATATTATTATTATTAATTTATTATTATTATACATTTATATTATTTTATTTATTGGGATGGGGAGAGGTTCAGTGTCCACACAAAATAAAATAATATTACTATGATTTTATCACAAATATATATGTAGGGTAATATTAAAAGCTATGGGGTTTTTCTATTCGTTGCATAGACATGAATTTGCGCAAAGTACCCTGATTCCTGTAGTAACCATTAGGTAAACGTAGCACCTCCCCCTTGTGAGCATCTCCGTAATGTATACCGGAAATCAAATACCCGATTTAGTGCTTTAAATTAGTTTTAGGACTCATTCCAGTAATGTGACGCATAACAATCTGTGAAGCATATAGGACCAGATTCACAACCCCGAAACGTTTTACTTACGTGCCTATTATTCCGATTATAGCTACTACGCATGCGTAGTAACTATTTTACACGATCTACGTAGCATTTTGTTACGTATATTGCGTACATGCGGCCTTTAAAGACCGCATGTGCGCAATTTATGTAACAAAACGCTACGTAAATCGCGTAAAATACTTAGTACGCATGTGTAGTAGCTATAATCGGAATAATAGGCATGTAAGTGAAAAGCTTAAAATTTTAATTCATTAGCGTCCCTTTACATTGCAACGTGGGTTTACCTATTTTTCTATTTAATTACTGTAGCTGAGTTAAAAAGAAACCCATAGGGCTCTATTTACTTAAAATTTAATTTTGAACAATACGTAGCTGAACCAGTCTCGCTTCTCCACGCAGCAAAGCTAGCAGCATCGTTCAGGAGCTTTACTAATACTTACCCCTCCAGCAAGTTCTGGTAATGACCTGCAAGATGTCCGTAGACATCATAGTATCTCGCATGAATATGAAGGCCTGGGGCATGCGCAGTGGCTTTCTTTTTGCACTTAGAAAAGCCTTACTTATTAAAAAAAATATATAGTTTATTAGTAAAATATTTTTCTTTTTGTTGTTTTTTAATTTCCATGCATATGTATTCCAGCGGTCTCCCCTTTTCCTTCCTTTATTATGGGGGGAAAAAAGGTGGTATTTATCCTGAGATGAAAAACTAAACTCCGACTGTAAGTAAATATTAATCTCAGCATCGCGCTCAATTGACTGTGAGTCTAAGAGAAGACTCTGGGCCAGATTTACTAAGCTGCGGGTTTGGAAAAGTTGAGATATTGCTTATAGCAACCAATCAGATTCTAGCTCTCACTTTCTTTTCACATACTAGAGAATGTCAGTTAGAATCTGATTGGTTGCTATGGGCAACACCTCCACTTTTCCAAACCCGCAGTTTAGTAAATCTGGTCCTTTGTGTTGTCGCTGACAGAAATTATAGTCTTTTAAATGGTTGGCTATAAAAATTAATTGATAAACATGGTCACATTTTCTATTAGGCTGGACTTAATCTTATTGTGAATACACAAAATGGAGGTTGCTGAGTTTATAAGTTTATATAGAGCAGGTGCTGCAAGGTATGGGGAATTCACACAGATACAAAATAGATACATGTATCTGTGAATCTTACTGTGGATTTCATTAAGGACTATTTTTGTTCTTAATCATTTCTTAGTTTTTATGTTTTGTAACACTACATGTTTTTAACATGATTTTTTTTCAGTGTTCATCAGTCAATTATGATACTGTCTATGGATTGAATGTTAAGTTTTTGCAAAGCAATAATTTGACATTTTCTCTTGAAAAAGATAAAGATACAGGTCCGTATTCACAGATCCGTTTTTGCCGGGAGTTCCGTGCGTATTTTTACGATCGTAGTAACTGCACTTGTGTAGTAACTTTATTTACGTTGAATTTCCACACGTCAGTTCATTAGGCACGTACGTGTGAATCGCACTTGGGAACATACGTGCGGAGGGGCGTGGTTGAAATCTGTACGGACAAAGTCACGTGAAAGTGGGTGGGGGGAGGCATTTAAATGACCATTTGAGGGTGTGGTTAGCTACATACGCCTGTACGTAAGTATTATACGCATGGAAATGCACGTGTAGAGATAAGGGCGCTCGATGGTGGCGGAAGTCACTGGAAACCCGTCCGTGTGAGGGAAGTGTCATGGGTGTTGGCTTGCAACGTACGTGCGTATAATTGTGTACCTTTATCTAACGGATCTGTGAACACGGTCCGCAATCTTTACATTTTCACTATGGTTCAGTTATTAAAAATAATCTTTCATCTTTTCTAGAACATCTGTAATGGTAAAATACATAACAAATAAATGTATTGAGTGTAGAAAGAATGAAGTAAGATGCATGGTAGTGCATTAGCTGTATGTAAAGATAGCTGTGTAAATGTATGAGATGTAGTGTTATGCAGTCTAGACAGGATGCGGTGTGTGCACATATATACAATTTCCTCCCGGGCCAGATTTACTAAGCTGCAGGTTTGGAAAAGTGGAGACGTTGCTCAGAACAACCAATCAGCTTTTAGCTGACATTCTCTAGTATGTAATAGGAAAGAGAGAGCTACAAGCTGATTGGTTGCTATAGGCAACAACTCCACTTTTCCAAACCCGCAGCTTAGTAAATCTGGCCCTGATGTTTAGATACAAAATACAGTTTAAGGTAAATCAATTTGCACTTGTTCAGCCCTGTAAATTGTAACCGAAGTCTGTAAATACTAATGATGACGATAGCGGAGATATGTGAAACAAAAGTGGACTGGATCCAGATTTTACACTGGCGCTGCATTCAGAGCTCCCAACACGGGGATCGGAAATCGAATCTATGACGGATCCAAGGATGGAACCTTAACATTTTCTATCCATCAATTAAAATAGTGACAAAATGAATGTCTGCGCAGGGCTCTGGGTCTCAAGAATGCAGATACAATCAGATAGATTGTATAGTGTGCACAAATGCAAAGAAGTGGATATTTTCTGACCCTAACAGTTGTAAAACGCCCCTATTTAGTAAGTCTGGATCCGGTCCAGTGTGTCAGTATAGGATGAGTATCTTTATTAAACATGTATACAGACGCAAATGCAAATACACAAAAAACAAATGAGTCTAAGGCTCACTGCCACACGTGGGTAACACAATCCACTACACTAGACCAATGAGAATAGTATCAATGGCTGACCCTCAATCTCCATCACATGGATTTACCCCATTCCCCACAATAAAAAGCTCTACATATATTCTTCTGGTAGTGTCCAGGCTATGACCAGACAACTTATTATCTGATTTATCATTTTTATTTAAAGGTTTGCAGAGGTCCAAGCACTGAAAATGGATCTTTACAAAGTCACTTAAATGTCTATCTTATTAATTCCCTAAGAACTTGTGATGACTTTGGGTTCACGTTGTGTAGGATTAATGATTAACTTTTGGTGTATTAATGATGGCTGGTTGAAGGGGTAAAACTGTCCAACAAATTCGGACACATTAACTAGTCCGGTGCTGCGTTTTGCTCCCCCTAGTGGCGGATAAGCAAATAGCCCTGTGCCTGCAAGGAAGGAAACCGTGCTGCAAAGCTGGAAATAGACAAAGGTACAACGCATGCAAATGCCATCATTAGCATTAATTAGAGCCCCATCGCGGCTTCTCGGCCATTTTCCTCTATAGATACTTGTGTACATGTATGGTGGGTAGCGGAGGCGTGTACCATGGGAGGAAAAGGAAGTGATGACAGCTAACATGGTGGGGAGAGAGTCTATGCACTGAATGAATCTAGATAGATCAAGAGTATTTCTGCATTGTAGAGTATTTGTGCACATCACTGCGACCACATTATAATACAGGTTGGTTTCTTATCCAATCCTTGTTTATGCATGATAGAAGAATGACAGATGAAGTAATGGTTATTATATTGATCATTAATCAGTATACAATCGTTATAGTGTTTTCTTTCTATCAGACCCTATCTAACTAGTTATCTTTCAGGTTACAATTATAGTTACATTACATTACCTGTTTTAATCCCCAAAATGATTATATTCCATTCCTTTAGTAAGGGAAATAAATGAAGTATACTAATATAATACAACATTATTTATGTTTCATTAAAAGCAAATGAAAGCAAGGGGTATTTAGCTTCCTGTTAAACAATCATTATAACATGATTGGGTGTTGTGAAACTACAAGTTCCATAAAGCTTTGCTGGGTGTCATCTATGCCTGTGCTGATGGAGCATGCTGGGTATTGTAGTTGCTGAAGGTTGCCTAGGTCCCCAGCTTAATATATTCACTAGCATTTTCTTAAGCATTAGTTTTATGCCTAGAATTTTATTTTTTATTATTTTATTTTGTGGTAGCTCGAGACACATAAGAGGGGATAGAGATTTGGGCAAACCTAAAATGTGCAAACATAATCAGTTGAAACGTGAATTTTATATTTGGTCAACTCGAGTATCAAAAGAAAGCTGTTTGATATTTGTGTGCAATGAGCAAAATCAGTTGGTGCTTTCATTTTATTGCAGCCATTCCATTGCAAGAAGGTTTGTCCTGGTGTATATTTGCGCCTTTGTTACTCCTAACTCTGGATCAGACCCATTAATACAATGCAGACTATTGATGCTGTACTGTTCGAGCCGAGACTTATGTGTTGTATCCTTTCTTCTCTTCTAAGATACTGGACATGATCTGTGACATATCCTGTTTTCGGGGATAGACCTGGTGAAGTTAATTTGCCAGATACCAAGATGATTCAGACAAAGCATTGGAAAGCTGATGAGATCCAGCAGAAATCGGGGCAATGTGGGTCCCGGGCTGGCAATCCCGCGATTCCCAAAAAAGAATGGCCAATGAGAAGCCGTGATTGCACAAGTGACAGTGTGGTGATCCCACAGGGCAAGAAGCGAGGGAGACCACCTTTAAAGCGATCTGTAAATCTGGACCACCTAAAGAAAGAGCCGTCAACTAACGAAATTGTCAGCGAAGATCCGCACACATCTTCCAAGATGCTGAAGACAGAAGCAAGTATGATACCGATTAATAACATGGTTGAAAATGCAGCCGTCCCTGAGAAAAAGAAACGAGGTAGACCCCCTGTAATCAGACCTCTGAATGTCACACCAAAGATAGAAGAGTCGGGGAGAGCCATTAGTGTAACAGCTGGAGACAAGACGTTCGGCGTGAAAAAGGGGCGTGGTAGACCCCTCGGAAGCCTTACTAAAAAGGTACTGGTAACATTTCACCCCTGACACACAGTTACACCAATAAAAAAGGAAACTTAAAGATGCTGGGAAAGTTGTGTAGCCAATAACAACAAAGGAGAGTCCGGTCCATGGCAGCCGACCTGTCGTTGCATCTGCCAATATCTATAGATTATTGCGGCCCATCACAGCTGTGACTTCCAATTACAGAAGCTAAGCGCGACGCAGCTGTGTGTCCAAATACACTGCGCAAGTGCAGAACAGTGCAGTGTAATGCATATTGCACATGGAGGTCATGATTAACGTGAGCGCCTCTGTCAGTAAATGTCAGAAAATAATAGAAATCAATATTTTTACTAAAATCATGACTTTTTTTTCTTTATTACTGTATGTGAAAATGTTGTAACAGACACAATATTTTGGGAGACATTTTTGACCTTTTGTAATGCGTTCGACTAGTCACATCCTAACACAAGGGTCTGACAGAGGTCGTGGAGGGTCATCCTGCCTGTAGCAACCAATCAGATTCTAGCTCTTACTTTCCTATTATATCTCCACTTTTCCAAACCCGCAGCTTAGTAAATCTGGCCCCTGGACTTAGACATGACCGGGGGCTGGTGCAAATGCTTTGATGTACACGGTCCTTCTGTACGTCTGTGTTGGCCAGGATTTGAGGCTCTTGCTTGGGCACAACCCTACCTGTACAGTGACTGTATCCTTCCTCCCCTTCCCTTCCTCATCATGGCGCTCAGAACACAGTTTCGTGCAGATCAGAATGAGTTTGCTCACCTCTGGATCCGCTCTAGCGCAACCACGGTAATAAACAGGAGTCATTCCTCTATGATTGATTCAAATTTTGGAGTATAGCGGTGGCTCCTACATTTTTAGAGCATGTCTGACACAATCTCCTTTCTCCTGTTTGTCCTCTATTTTTTGTATCTATCGCAAATGATCTCAAATTCCTGCTTTTGCCTCATTCATCCTCCCATAATTCACCCTGTTTATCATTTGCCGTTTCTTGGTTTCAGGTTCATAATAAACCTTCGACCTCGTTCCAAAGTCTTCTTGGTCTGAAAAGAGGACGAGGGAGACCCAGGAAAACGGAGATGCTGCTTCTCAAAAAGACATTGAATGGGCCAAGTATTTCCGCGTTGACAAAACAGATTACCGTCAGACTGACCAAAATGAACGAGGACATTATAATGATGGCGGGGCGAAAAACACAGCTGAAAGTGGAAGATAATAAAATTGTTGCAGAAAATAAGAAAATGCCCTACTCAGAAAAAAGAGAGGCGAAGAAACTTGTGCGGGCGAATAAGAACTCTTTGGCGAAGAGTAAAATAAAAACTAAGAATGCTGTGGTGGAATTGACGGACATCATGAAAGGAAAAAAAGCAGCGATAAAAAACAAGTCTGCGAAGGTGGCTTCAGTAACCGTCGTGTTGGTAAGATTCCAAAAAGGCGATTTCATAACATTCTAGGGGCATGCAGGGCTATGCAGTCACAAGAAATGTCCAGAGGGTATACACTGGAGGGTTATCTAATGATGATTGGATGATTGTTCAGATCACATGATAATTGTCAGACATCCCACCATTCTGCAGAATTGCCAGAAACTGCGTTGCATTGTGGGATTGGATTTTTGGGAGCTCCTAATTTTACACAATCAGCGATGCCTGGAGAAAACTTCAGTGTGTACTGACACACGATCTTCACTGTAACTATTCCCATTCATGTTTCTGCATAGCGCCACCTTGTGGGCGAGCATATATTTGCAGCTAAAGGTTTCGTTTGTGAAACTATCCACAGGAAACTAGACTTATGGACGCACAAGGTCATTACGGCCCCGTCCCCTCATTTACATGTGTATCTCTGCCTTTACGGCAGCCCCTTTTCTGAAACAGCCGGCATACGTAACATACGTTGCGTACGCTGACCCTTAATGGCGTACGCGCCATACGTAATTCCCCTGTCGTACGGACACAAGGATCGGGGCACTTGAGAGCAGTGCGTACAGGGGCATCGTTAAGTAGGTCGGGGCTAGAATCGTTACTACAGATTTTTACAAGATGCTGGATCGTTTCTAAAGACTTCAGTGTGCACTTTGCTTAAAAGCAGCAATGCTTCATAGGTTCTGTCTTTTTATTTGTGTTGGCTGGCATTTTATGTTTCCTAACTATCCTACAAATGAGGATTATTTTCCAAATTAAGACACACAGCCTAATTCTAATAATTTAGCAAAGGCAAAAAATTCAGCGTTTAGCCCCAGTTTGTGTTACTGTCATCATTTTTACTTGAACCAGAGAACAGACAGGTGAAAATTTTTACACCCAGAGCTGATGTCATTTTGTGTATTTTAACTGTGAATCCAGGCTAAGCATAAACACAACCCTACTGTACTTATCCCAACCTAAGGACCTCCTGTCACTGCCTTTTTATTATTATTATTTATATAACGCCACAAATTGTCTGCAGCGCTTTAAAGAGAACATTAGACATTCAAATCGGTCCCTGCCCCTATTGGAGCTACATACTAAGGTCCCTAACACACACACACACACAAATTAGGGCTAATTTATTCAGCAGCCAATTAACCTACCAGAATGTGGGAGGAAGCTGGAGCACCCGGAGGAAACCCATGTAGACACGAGGAGAATATACAAACTTCACACAAATGAAGCCTAGTTCCGGAACCAAACTCGGGACATCCGTGCTGTGAGGCACAAGTGCTATTCACGGAGCCCCGTGCTTCCTCTTTGATTTCAAGGCATGGTATGTCCTCCGTGCGCTTATTTTCTGGCCATTCACATATCAGTCTGCTTTTCAAACTCATTCTGACAGATCAGAGAATTATTCTAAAGCCCTTCTACATCACTTGCCATGGGACTGTGATCTCCATGGTAGTCCACATCCAGAAGCCATTCATAGTACCATAAAGATGTTCTAACCCAGAATCTAATGGATATGGTTTATTGCCTCTGTATCATCTCAGAATTTGCTATTGGGAACAGGATCCTATTTCCCCATTCCTATAGATATAGGTTGCAGCAGGTAGGTAAGATTTAGGCTGCAGTGGGCTAAGGTTAGGGCTTAAGGGGAAGGTTAGGCTGTGGAGCATGCACGGTTAGGGTTAAGGCTGAAGAAGGGGAAGGTTAGGATGCACTCTATGCAATGGAGAGTGCCGGCAGTCTACATTCAGTTGCCGTACAATGGTCTCTCGAAAAAAAGACCATGGAACCAACAAACCACAACCCTTCTGGTCTAATCGCCAAGAGCATTTCACTTATCACTATGGCCCGGACAGAGTTTATCGTTTTTTTGCTACTGCGCATGCGTAGTAAAAATTTTTACGTAATCTACATATCTTTTTGTAATGTAACGTATATGCGGTCTTAAAGAAAACGTAACGAAAAGATACGTAGATTACGTAAAAATTTACTACGCATGCGCAGTAGCAAAAAACGGTAAACTACGGACGTATATGCGGTACATTCGGTAGTGTGAATCCGGGATTATGTCTCAATGCAGGGAGATCACTGTACTGGATATCGCTGGATATTTCCTCTGTCTTAGGTACAATGAACACCCAGCACTAAGATACTTGTGATATAAATAAAGCCATTATACGGCAGAAGACCAGTGTCTGACACTACTAATCTCCTGGGTCTTCTAGAGGAGGGCGATCTCTAGAGAATTCTTTCTTGCTGGGTATCTCTCTTTTACGCCATTGTTGCAGTACTGATAGCTGCCTTGCTTATGGTTACAGTGATGTGTTCTTCTAAATTCATCTTATTGACTTTTCATAGGAGAAGCAACGAGGACGTCCAAAGAAACAACCACCAAGCAAAGACACAACCAAGCAGGTCAGTATTTTATCCTCCCTTCAATGAGCTTCGACCCGTCCTGAAGCACGCCTGAAGAGCATCCGTAACATACCTTTGGTTTACATCGGGCACCCTGGGTGGCACAATATAAAAGGGAGCCAGAGAATATCAGCACAATAGGATTTACATTTTACATGAGAAACAGATAAACATAGAAATAGGAAAGATCGGAGAGATAGAGATAAGAAACATTCACTTGCTCTGCGTTTAGAATTCCGAGCACATCATGTGCAGAGATCTGCTATCAGCCCTGTGCTGAGTGTTGGGACTGGCCCATTTTAAGGCAGAGACTGATTGGTAAGAGGTTCCTTTTTTTTTTTATTATAACTTTTTATTGTATAATTACCATTTCAATTCCACCGTAAAAAATATATATATACTGTAAATATATTTGTTGCCTCGTTCCTTCTTAGGTCTCTCGTCATCGCAATACCTTGTCTGGGAAGTTCAAAACTGAACCATGCCAAGTGGTCAATCAGCTTCCTGGTGACTTCAACTCCCAAAGAGTAGAAATGCCAACAGTCAGCACTGAGGTACAGCAGGTGATCCTGTCCGTTTATAATCCATGCTCTATATTCTGTGCAGATTTGCTGTGACGTTTCTGTACCGCTTAACTCCCACAGTGTCTCGCGTGTCCAGGCCGGACATGACTTTCTTAACATTACACTACTCTTAACCAAAACCATGTATTATACCTAAACTAATGGAGATAAACATATCATTTACTGTTTATTTTCATTTTAAACCTTCGGATCTAGCCTGATTTTTGCATTCTGTTTTACCAAGTCAGGACGCATTACCACCCATATAAATTTAAGAGAAATGACACTTCCATCATCAGGACGGATATAATCACAAGCCAATGTATATGTACAGTATAGGTGCAGAATCTGTCTGCAAGCCAGACTCCAGCACCACCGCCATTTAAAATTTATAGGGTTACCACACATTGCATATCAGTCATATCTTGGGTTCTGGTATTATGTACCTCCCGCAGACTCTGTAGCATTGAGTTTTACACTTTATTGTTCTTTTAGATACCCCAGGAAACCATTTCTCCAGTCATGGTCCAGCAGGGCAGCTGGGAGGGTGAAGAAGCAGTGAATGAGGGTGTACAGACGAACCAGTACCCAGGATGGGAAACCAGACCATCACACACAGTGTGGACACTAGACGGTGAGCACTTCATAGATATATGGAGAATAAGAATTCCATAATCACGCTGAAGAATCAAAAATGTTATGTCCTATGTCAGCATCATAAGTATATAAAAAAAAGGTTTATTTACAAAATAAATGCAAGCGCTGTGATAATGTTATCACCAAATTTCATTCTCTGCCTTTACACCAGGTCATCAGTGTCTTTTATAGACTTTTACACAGATAGGTGGTCTTACTATCCTGATGCCTCATTCATATAAAGGTCTCTTCTGGGATGGACTTTGTGAAGAAACATCTGTTCTTAGAATTAACTCTTCCATTGCTGCTCACATCCTGGGAGTGCCTCTACATATAGAAGTCTTTGTTTCACTGTCTTGACTGGTTTTACTATTCACGTGGCATGTCATACACCTAGATATTCTCCGGGGCCCCCTTAAGTCTTTTACTAAACTGACACAATAAATTAGTATCTAAATCTAATCATTAGTATAATAGTACATTATATTTAGGAAGGACTTACAATTTGCTTATTGGTATTCATTTTGTATTACAGATGGAGCGGAGTCATTGGACAGCAGCTCGGTGACTCAGTTTGTTGTGGGGGAACCCATGGCTCCCCAAACTTCTCAGTCTCAGTGCTGTAAAGAACCGGAGCATTTTAACTTCCAGGAAGATCTCCTCCAAGGCCTTTCCGATTTCAGGTGCCGGATGACGAGAGAGTTGGCAGCCACAAGACGGGAGGTCAGGGAAGGGGCTGAGTTAGTTAGATCAGCCATCGCTGGTGTGTCCACTGAGATACATAGACTTGGCTTAATCTTGCAGCCACTGGTCAACGTCATCACTACTGGAAACTTGTTCTGCCGTTCCTCTAACTATGCGGCCATGGCGTCTATGTTCCCTCCTCAGCAAGAGACACCACCAGAAGACACTATGGATGTTCCCCGGCCCTCAGCAGCTCAGAAGAACTCTTTCACCATCCGGCAGCAGGT